>DF360470.1:18625-33606 GCA_000787875.1 Solanum virginianum | reverse complement strand
AACCATGTCTATAGCAGAGCAGAAGAGTTTTGAGAGATATGTGTGATTGACTCCATCACGATTTGACGACACTCCTGGCGAGAGAGCTTATGATTTTCTATCAGAGTACTAGGATCGGTTATGTAATTTTGATATTCTTGAGTCGGATGGAGTTGCCTATACTTCATATCAGTTCACGGGCCTTGCCAAGGAGTGGTGGAGGTCAGTCGTAGCTTGTCGACCTGTTGGATCTACAACTATGACTCGGGCATAGTTCACAAAGATATTTTTGGAGAGATTCATGCCCTACAACCTTCGAGATAGCCACTGAGATGAGTTTGATAGGCTACAATAGGGATCTATGTTAGTTTCTAACTACGAGGCTAGATTTCATGCTTTATCTAGATATGGATTATATAGCATTCCTACTGAGTTTGAGAGGATTCGACGATTTGCCTAGGGCTTGGCAGGGTATCTTTTGGATGATATGGCTTCCTTGGTGTTGGGAAGAGGTACTTTCCAAAGTGTTGTACATCACGCTCGTATGATAGAGCGTATCAGGCAGGATATATAAATTAACGGCAAGAGGTTTCATTGACATGGACATTTTAGTAGATACCTGCCACGGGACCTAGAGAATCAGAGGCAGACCATCAGGGCCAGGCAGTTCAGGCACCTCTTCCAGTATCTGATAGTGTTGATAGGTCCAGATCTACTACGGCGGGTAGTGCACCCAAGCATGGTGGCTTTACAAGGCAACTATCTCAGAGACAAAGACTAGGGCTTGTTATCATTGTGATGAGATTAGGCACTTGACTTATCATTGTCCTTACCGTATACCTCCTGCTCATACTTCAGGTTCTCAGCCAGCTCACCCGACTCCAGCATTGATACCAAAGACACACTTTTGGCTATGAGAGGTGATGCCAGAGGGGTTTGTGCTATATTGAGAAGTGGTGCTCATGGTGCTCCACATGTTAGTGGTAGACGTGAGTTTGCTAAGCTATTTCAGATAGAGTTGAGGCAGAAGCCTCTGATACAGTTATCACAAGAATGGTCCTAGTGTGTCACCATTCAGCTATAGTTTTATTTGATCTAGGCTCTACTTATTCACATGGGTCTGCCTATTTTGCTTCTGATATTGATATTATATATGAGCAACTTGCCGAGCCTATTTGTGTTTCCACCCTAATAGCTGAATCTTTAGTGGTGAATTGGGTGAATTAGGTTTTTGTGGTGATTTGTATAGATAGGGATACTGTTGTTGGTCAGATATTATTGAATGGTTGATTTTGATATAATTTTAGGTATAGATTAGCTGTTGCCTTATCTTACTATTCTTGACTATCATACAAAGACCATGACCCTATCTCCCCCTGTTAGACCTCAGTTGATGTGCAGTGGAGCACCTAGCTCCATCCTAAGGGTGTTATTTCTTATATGTATGCTTGTCTGTTGATGGGGAAGGGGTGTTGACATATTTGGCTCATGTTCGAGCCTTTTCTGAGGAGCCTCCATCATTGGAGACTAGCAGGGTTGCTTGAGAGTTTATGGATGTATTTCTGACTGATTTGCCTGGTGTTCCTCCGAATCATGATATTAACTTTGCTATTGATATGGAGCTGGACACTAAGACCATATATATTGCTCCTTATTGGATGGCTCTGGCTGATTTGAAGGAGTTAAAAGAATGGTTGGAAGATTTGTTAAAGAAAGGCTTTATTCATCTGAGTATATCTCCATAGGGTACTCCTGTATTATTTGTGAAAAAGAAAGATGGACTATGCGTATGTATATTGACTATCGCCATCTTAACAAAGTGACCATCAAGAACAAATACCCATTGCCGCACATTGATGATCTTTTTGACCAATTACAGGGTGACTTAGTGTTTTGCAAGATTAACTTGAGGTTTGGTTACCATCAGCTGTGAGTTTGGGAGTCTGATATCCCGTAGACAGCCTTCAAGACCCGTTATGGGCATTATGAGTTCGTGGTCATGCCATTTGGGTTGACTAATGCCCCAACTGCTTTTATAGAGTTGATGAACTGAGTGATCATACCTTATTTAGTCATCTTTGTGATTGTGTTCATAGATGATACCTTGGTTTATTACAAGAATGAGGTAGATCATGTCCAACACTTGAGGATTGTGGTTCTGAGATTAAGGGAAGAGAAGTTGTATGCTAAGTTCTCAAAGTGTGAGTTTTGTCTTGAGTCCATTGCATTTCTTGGCCATGTTGTGTCAAAAGAGGGTATTATGGTCGATCCGGCTAAGGTAGTAGCTGTTCGCGAGTAGGCTAGGCCTACTTTGGTGACTAAAATTTAGAGTTTCCTTGGTTTAGTGGGTATTATTAGCATTTTGTTTAGGGTTTCTCATCTATAGTAGCCCCATTTACTAGATTAACTCAAAAGGTTGTAGTATCCCAGTGGTCAAATGACCGTGAGTTGAGCTTCCAAAAGCTCAAAGATTTGTTGACTTCAACATCTATTCTTGCTTTACCCAAGGAGGGAGTTCTATTTATGGTATATTGTGATGCTTCAGGTGTGGGTTTGGGTGGTGTATTAATGCAAAAAGGGAAAGTGATAGCCTATGCCTTTGGACATCTTAAAGTGCATAAGAAGAACTACCCTACCCATGACTTGGAGTTGGCTGCAGTTATGTTTTTGTTGAAATTATGGCAACATTATCTTTATGGGGTGCATTATGAGATCTTTACTGATCACTAGAGTCTCAAATACATCTTTACTTAGCCTAATCTGAACATGAGACAACATAGGTAGTTGTAGTTGCTTAAGGACTATGATATCTCTATTCTTTATCACCATGGGAAGGCCAATGTGGTGGAAGATACTTTGAGTCGGAAGGCTACTAGTATAGGGAGTTTGATATTCTTGAGGGTTGAGGAGAGATCCTTAGCTCTAGAGGTTCAGTCATTTGCTACGCAGATAGTCCGTTTGGACATTTCTCCTTCTTAGAGTATTTTGGCTTTTGTTGAGGCTAGATCTTCTTTGCTTGATCAGATATGTGCTCACTAGTTCGAGGACCCTAGATTATGCATGATTCATGATATACCTCCTGCTCATACTTCAGGTTCTCAGCCAGCTCACCCGACTCCAGCATTGATACCAAAGACACACTTTTGGCTATGAGAGGTGATGCCAGAGGGGTTTGTGCTATATTGAGAACTGATGGTGCTTTGAGGGTTAATGGTAGAGTTTGTGTGCCTAAAGTTGGGAATTGGGCGAAATTGATATTAGAGGAGGCCTATTGTGCTAGATATTCCATCCCTTCTAGTGTGGCTAAGATGTATCATGATCTTAAACAACATTATTGATGGTTTGGCATGAGGAGAGACATAGCTGAGTTTGTGTCTTTGAATTGCCAACATGTGAAGTATGAGCATTAAAAGCCTGGAAAATCGATGTAAAGGATGCCCATTCCTGAGTAGAAGTGGGAGAGAGTGACTATGGATTTTGTCAACTTTTTGCCCATGGCCTTGCGCAAGTTTGATTCAGTTTGGGTGGTCATTGATCAATTGACCAAGTCGGCACACTTCATGCTAGTAAAGACTAGCTACAGTGTAGAGCAGTTGGCTAGATTGTATATTCGGGACATTGTCATATTGCATGGTCTGCCATTGTCTATAGTCTCAGATAGAGGGTCTGTGTTTAATTCTCACTTTTGGGGGGCTTTACAACGTGGTTCGGGTACTAGAGTGGATTTGAGTTCATCCTTTCACCCTCAAACCGATAGTCAGTCAGAGCGCACTATTCAGGTGTTGAAGGACATGCTTAGGGCCTATTTTATTGGGGCCCGATGGGAACAACACTAACCATTGGTAGAGTTTGCATATAACAATAGTTACCATTCCAGAATCTAGATGGCATTGTTTGAGGCCTTGTATGGCCGATGATATAGGTCACCCGTTGGATAGTTTGATTTAGGTTCAGTTGAGATGTTGGGGTGTTAATATGCTTCAAGATGCCATGGACCGAGTTAGACTAATTCAGAGTAGACTTTTGACAGCCCAGAGTCTCTAGAAGAGTTATGCTAATAAGAGGGTTAGACCTATTGAATTCTCCGTTCATGATAGTATTTGGCTAAAGGTTTCACCCATGAAGGGTGTGATGAGATTCGGGAAGAAGGGCAAGCTTAGTCCCAGATTCATGGCCCTTTTGAGATTTTGAGGAGAGTTGTGAGGTAGCCTATGAGTTATGAGAGTATTTTTTGTTCATCCTATTTTTCATGTTTCTATGCTTCGCTGGTATATTCCAGATGAGTCCCATGTGATTTCTTCTGACTCTGTTGAGTTGGGTCCAGGTTTGTCCGTTAAAGAAGAACCTATAGCCATATTGGACAGGCAGGTGCGAAGATTGAGATCTAAGGATATACCTTCTGTGAAGGTTCAGCGGCGGCACCATTCTGTTGATGTGGCCACTTGGGAGTTGGAGTCTAACATGCGGGCTAGATATCCTAGCCTTTTTTAGGCTTCAAGTACTCCTACCTTATGTTTGAGGACAAACATTCTTTTTAGTGGTGAATTATATAACGACCTGGTTGGTCATTTTTTACTTTATCTATGAAAATTATGGTTTTACCCTTTCATAAGTTGCTTTGGGCATACTTTGAACTATTTGAATTGTGAGAACTATAATCATGAGTTTTAAAAGTTAAAAATATGAGTTTTGGTCTTTTTGAAAGCTTAAGTTGTTGAAAAAGTGAGTTTTTTTTGTCATTATGAGTTTTGGAGGTCTGTCTGGGATTTGTCGATTCCATTAGCTCCGAAATATCAAAATTGAACTACAGAAAGTTACAGAACTAAATTTGGAAATACAATGAGGTTTAGGCCCAAAGTTGTTATTTTAGTTGTTTCCGAAATCAAAGTTTGACTTTCGTCAATATTCAGAGTTCGAAAGCTCGGATCAACTTCTAACAGTTCCAATAGTTTCGGATGGAACTAACGTTAAAAATGGTCTTGTCATAATTTTAGGAGTTTTTGAGGGTAGTTTTAGTATTTTGAGTCTTAAACTAGTTTTATTGACTTGCATTGGTAAATGTATTGTGGAGAGCTCGAAATTAAATTCTGATGATTCTATTGAGTCGAGATCACTGTTTCTGGTATCAGATATAAAGTTTATGAAATTCTGAGTTCTGAGGTCTATTTGAGTTTTGACAATGGCTGGTGTAGGGGTATCTGGTGCATCCCATTTTTTGTTTTGCCTTTGCGGACAAACCTCCTTCTTTGCGGAGGTATACACATTTTTATTCTCTGAGATCGCGAACAACCATCCACCTTTGTAGACTATATTTTGGCTGTGACGACCCAACCCTAGGGCCTAGATGTGACATGGTGAATGGGAAACCTGAAAGGACCCCAATCAAGCCTCTAAACATATCATTAGACAATCTTGGTCGCAGAAGCAATTAAACAACGATAAGAAGATAGAAATAAGGGCAAAAGGGCTAAGGGAGTCTTCCATATCATAAACATCAAAAGAGTGAAGAGAGTCAAAGCTCATGGCATCATTACATAACTTTTCCAACAACACCTTTATACTTAGAACTGAGCGGGGTCCAAGACAACTTTTCGGGCTCACCCTCATAGTAAAAAACATACAAATAGATAATGAAAGTCTTTACATAACATAAGACTAAGAGATATCATCCCCGAAGTTGAGGACTCACCAAACTTACTTTGAGAAGATAGTACGAGCCACGTGGAGGATGATCATGAGGTGCTCCGGTTCCTACATGGTAACATGATGTAGGTATAAAGTATACGTTAGTACGTTTGAATGTACTAAGTATGTAGGATGCAATGTAACAAGAAATAAGTAACATAATCGAAATGCATAATTGGGCAATAAAGGAGCATATAGCAATATGGCATGCATGAGTGATACTTGAAGTGAACATGCTTATATAGAAGATATTACATGTGTGGTAAGAGACCAACTTTATGATGGATTTTCATACCCTACCATCTATGGTGATTGAGGTATCAACCCCTTTATTTGTTGATGGTGGTCACACCCCGCCATCCATGGTGATTGAGGTATCAACCCCTCAATTGGTTGATGGTGGTCTCGCCCGCCATCCATGGTGATTTAGGTCTAGCACCCCCTCAACTAGGTGTGGTCAACTTGCAATACAATAGATACTTTTCATGAAATTAACACATATATACCCTTCTATCATAATAATAAAGTCATTCAAGTTATAGGTCATGTAATAGACCATCAATGGCTCAAGAACCCTAAACCAAATATTTTATCGAATACTTGGTGAGTGTGTAATGCTAGTGTAAAACCATGCAATTAAAGAGTGAAATCATGCAAGAAATCTTGAAGTAAATTAACCTACCAACACTTGATAATGCCACATTGCAAAATACATTGAAACCGTTGTCAAAACTCATCATAGATCTTAGATTCATAGCTTAAAACATGCTTAAACAGTCACACTTTTATGAAACCCCAACATAGTTCATAGTCAAATTCATAATAAGAAGACCCATAAGAAAATCATCCGAGAAACATGTAATTTAGGTAAAAAATAAGTTTGGGCACCATGGATGAAAGGACCCAATGGTTGAAACCCACATAACTTAACTTTGGAGAATTCCTTGATGAAGATTTGAATGGAGACATGAAGCTTGAATGATTTCCCTAAGATCCGGAATGAGATTTGGCACTTGAATTTTTGGGTGAAATATTTGTCTAAGTATTTGAGAGAGTATTAGGGACTTGTATGATATAGTGTTGAAATATAGCTAAATAGAGGTATTTTTATATATGGAAAGACTTAGGCCCAAGACCCAAAAGCCTTGGACCAAAATGAAAACTGGACAAAAAAATACTCAGTGGCGCGCCCTGGCCGATCGCGCCAAGAGCGCGCATTGCTCATTGGAAATTGTAACTTGGAAAATTCAAATTTTGATAGGGTTGCTCTAAAATAGGTGTTAGACCTATTTCCCACTCAATTTTGCCACCTGATCAATAATATCAAGTCAGATTTTTGATATCATACATGAATTTTGAGATATATGAAAATTACGATTTTGGGCACTTTCGAGGCACATTTTTGGGCACTTTTTGGGGTCGTTTCAATATCTTCCCCTTGGGAACATTCATTCCCGAATATCAAAGAAACATATATAAGAGATGTAAATAAGCTAACTTCAGCCCACACAAGAATTCAACAATGCACTTAAACACCACTTTAAAATCTCATAATAAGTGTAAAATTGCCATCAACTTGTCAACATAAACATGAATGCATGCAAATGTCATAAGGGTTGATACATGAGACATAAAATCACATAGGAGACTTAGAATTAGTACTCAGGCTTGAGTAGAATGGGAGAGATAGGGATATTGCTTTTCTATGTCTGCCTCGGCCTCCCATGTAGCACTTTTGACTTGTTGATTCCTCTAAAGGACCTTAATGGAAGCCACATCCTTGTTCCTCAATCTCTTCACTTGTCTATACAAGATCTCTACTGGAACCTCTTCAAGTCAAATTCTCTTCAAAAATAGCCATAATATCCAATGGAACAATAGCATTCGGGTCACCCACACATTTTCTAAACATGGATACATAAAAGACCGGATGAACCAAGCCCATTTCACTAGGCAACTCTAACTCATAGGCTACCTTACCAATATTCTTCAATACCCTATAAGGACCCACATATCTTGGAATCAATTTACCTTTCTTACCAAAACGAACCACACCCTTCATGGGTAAGACCTTCAAATAGACCCAATCACCAACTTTTGGTCTCGATTTACCATTTTTACCAAAATGAACCACACCCTTCGTGGGTAAGACCTTCAAATAGACCTAATCACCATCTTTAAATTCAAGCTCCCTTCTTCTCACATCGGCATAGGACTTTTGATGACTTTGAACTATTTTCAACCTTTCCCTAATCAACCTCACCTTCTCTATAGTATTTCCCGAATCATTGTACATTTCAATTTTCCTGGGATGAGGCGGTACTTGTGATATTTTGGCATGCCTCCATGACTAGATCTGGACCTAACAATGCCATTTCACCTACCTCAAACCATCCAACCGGGGACCTACAACGTTTACCATAGAGGGCCTCAAAAGGAGCCATACCAATACAAGAATGATAACTATTATTATAAGGAAACTCAATCAATGGAAGATGATCCCAACTACACTTAAACTCCAAAACACAAGCTCTAAGCATGTCCTTAAGAGTTTGGGTAGTTCTCTCGGCTTGGCCATCCATTTGAGGGTGAAACGCCTTACTAAGCTTAAACTTGGTACCAAGACCTCTTTGGAAGGACCTCAAAAAGTGAGAAGTGAATTGAGCACCACGATCTGATATATAGACAAGGGCACCCCATGAAATCTAACCAGCTCATAAATATACAATTAGCATAGTCTTCAGCCCCATAAGTAGTCTTAACTGGTGGGGAATGAGACGACTTTGTCATTCTATCAACCACGACCCAAATAGAGTCAAAACCCTTTCTAGTATTAGGCAACCCAACCACAAAATCCATGTTAATTTTCCCTTGGGAGAAAACCTCCACCTTGCCAACACTCACCAAAGCCTTCAAGTCTAACAAGGAGGGATCAAGATGTTGCTTTTCTTTTACCTCATCAACCAAGGGAGTTTTTGAACCATCGACCACCACGATACGACCATTATCAACCTATTCCAACCTAACCCCCAATCTATCCAACTAATGCACCTTTCTAGCCACCTCTTTTCCCCATCATCAATATAAGCTAGGCTACATATAGACATCCTACTTAAAGCATCGACCATAATATTAGCCTTACCGAGATGATAATGCACACTCATATCATAATCCTTAAGAAGTTCTAACCACCATCATTGTCTCAAGTTGAGATCTTTTTTAGTGAACACATATTGGAGACTCATATGATTGTTAAGCACATCAACATGCACCCCATACAAGTAATGACACCAAATTTTCAAAGCAAATACCACGACGGCCAATTCAAGATCATAGGTAGGATAATTCTTTTCATGCACTTTGAGGTGCCTAGAAGCATAGGCTATCACCTTACCCATTTTGCATCGAAATGCAACCTAAACCAATCCGGGAGGCATCACAATACACAACAAACCCTTCCAACCCTTCCGATAGAGATAAGATAGGAGCAAAGACAAGCTTATCCTTCAAGGTTTATAAAATCTTTTCACACTCATTAGTCCACACAAACTTAATCTTCTTTTGGGTCAACCTAATCATAAGAGAAGCAATAGAAGAGAACCTATTCACAAACCTCCAGTAGTAACCCGCTAAGCCCAAAAAGCTTCTCATATCCGATGGGTTCAAAGGTCTGAGCCAATTTCTAATCACTTTCGTCTTTTTAGGATCCGCCTTAATACCATCCACCAACACCACATGACCTAGAAAGGCAACCTATTTCAACCAAAATTCACACTTCTCATGTTTAGAATACAACTTCTCTTCCCCCAATTTTTGTAGCACCACTCTCAAATGACCCACATGCTCCTCCTCACCAAGGGAATAGATCAAAATATGATCAATGAAAACCACCACAAATAAATCAAGGTAGGGTTTAAAGACCCTAGTCATAAGATCCATGAAGATAGCCAATGCATTGGTCAACCCAAAAGACATAACCATAAATTCATAATGCCCATACCTGGTCTAGAAGGCTGTCTTAGGAACGTCATATTCCCTCACCTTCACTTGATGGTATTCGGACCGAAGATCAATCTTAGAGAAGTGACTAGCCCCTTGAAGTTGGTCAAACAAATTGTCAATCCTTGGTAAAAGATACTTATTCTTTATGGTGACCCTTTTAAATTGTTGGTAGTCAATACACATTCTAAGGGATTGAACTTTCTTCTTCACAAATAGCCCTTGGTAGAGGATACCTATTCTTGCTGGTGACTCTATTAGGTTGCCGGTATCAATGTACATTCTAAGAGACCCATCTTTTTTCTTGACAAACAACAACAGTGCACCTCAAGATGATTTGTTAGGCCTAATAAATCCCTTCTCCAACAATTTCCTCAATTGCTCTTTCAACTCCTTTAACTCCACCGGGGCCATACGGTAAGGGAAAATAGAAATGGGTCGAGTATCAGGAAGGAGGTCTATACAAAAATCTATTTTCCTTTTGAGAGGAATACTGGGAAGGTCATTTGGAAAGACATCAAGGAACTCATTTACCACCAAAACTGACTTTATAGGAAGGACTTTCGATGCCACATCCCTAACCTTCACAAGATGATAGAGACACCCCTTAGAGATTAACTTTTGGGCTTTAATGCAAGAGATGAACCTACCCTTGACCACCACATGATGACTGTCCCACTCAAGGATTGGTTTATTTGGGAATTGGAACTGGACCCTACGGGTTCTACAATGAATAGAGGCCTTTCTCCCACTCAAGGATGGGTTCATTTGGGAATTAGAATTTGGACCTATGGGTTCTACAATCAATAGAGGCATTGTAATCATCCAACCAATCCATCCCAAGAATAAGATCAAAATCAACCATATCCAACTCAATAAGATCACAAGGTAATATTTTATGCAAGATACAAATGGGAATATTTCTATAGACCTTTTTAGCAACAATAGATGCACCAATGGGATTAGATACCTCATAAGACTCACACAACAATTTGGGTTCAACATAAAACATTTTGGCAATAAGAGGAGTAACAAAAGAAAGTGTGGCACTTGGGTCAATCTATGCATACACATCAAAATCAAAGACTTTAAATATACAGTAATGACATTGGGGACCTCATCAACCTCTTGTCAACCTACGAGTACATAGAACTGATTATACCTTGGGGCACCACCTGGTCTCCCCAAAGGAACCGCATTAGCACCCCAGCCTTATGGACGAACATCATTACCCTTGTTTTGATTCCGAGGATAATCAAACTTCTTGTGACCCACTTATCCATAACTAAAACAAGCATTGGTGTCCCTCAAACATGGGCCACCATGACCCCTACCATATTTTGGATACATAGCATTAGGCACCACACTACCATCACCTTGGGCCCTTGGGTATTCATTGGAAAATCTTCTATTAGGAGCATGAGAAAACCCTTGGCCTTAATGAAACCGACCACCCTTGGGACCTTGGAAATTACCATCAAAACGTGCCTCTTAGCCTCACCACTTGTCCTCTTTGTCAACTTCTCCCCTCCAATTTTTAAACCTCAGTCATGAGGCGAGACAAGCCTATGTCACCGATCAACATAACGGCACGACATTCCTCATTCACCAAATTAGACATACCCATCACAAACTTATTCATTCTAGACCTCGAGTTGATAACTAAATGTGGAGCATATTTAAAGAGTTGGTTAAACTTGAGGGCATACTCCCTCACACTCACCCTTACTTCAAATTCATGAACTCCATCATTTTGTCTCTCTAATTTTAAGAGGGAAGAATCGGTTGAGGAAATCCACCTTAAACTTCTTCCAAAGGATCACATTGTTGTTCCTCTTCTCCTCCTTCCATTGAGTGTACCATATTTGAGCCACCCCCTTGAGTTGGTAAGCCATCAACTTCGCCTTCTTCTCTGACCTAACACCCATGATAGCTAACACTTTGTACACCTCATCAATAAATTCTTGAGGGTCCTCATCCACTTTAGACCCATTGAACTCCGGTGGGTTCATCCTCATAAAGTCCGTCATCTGAGATGCTGAAGTAGGAGTATGAGGAGCTTGTGCCCCTTGATTGACTTAATTAGCCATGGCTTGAACTAGAAAAGTGAGAGTATCCCGGAGCTCTCCATGAGCATGATCTAGCATAGTGAAGAACATTTGTTAGAGAAAAAACTTACCTAACTTCTATAGCATGACATAGATCATGAAGAAGGGAAACATTTCCTTAAAACGCTTTATAGCCTCTTGCTCATAGTTGTGGTGCATAACACAACCATGAATAAGACTCTAATCAACATGGTGTGTTGGATGCTGAGGACCATTAACAACCTAGTGCTTTGATACCAAGTTTGTCATGACCCAAGCCTAGGGCCTAGATGTGACACGGTAAATGACGAACCTGAAGAGGCCCCAATTAATCCTCTTAACATATCATTACATATCCTTGATCACGGAAGCAATTAAATAATAAAAAGAAGATAGAAATAAGGGTAAAAGGGCTAAGGGAGTCTTCCATATCATAAATATCAAAAGAGTCAAGTGATTCAAAGCTTATACCATCATTACATATCTTGTCCAACAACATCTCTACACTTAGAATTGAGCGGGGGCCAAGACAACTTTCTAGGCTCACCCTCATAGTCAAAAATATACAAATAGATAATGAAAGTCTTTACATAACATAAGAACAAGAGATACCATCCCCAGAGTTGAGGACTCACCAAATTTACTTTGAGAAAATAGTACTAGCCACGTGAAGGATGAGGATGATTGTGAATGTAGGCATAGAGTATGCATTAGTACATTTGAATGTACTAAGTATGTAGGAGACCAACATTATGATAGATTATCACACCCTACCATTCATAGTGATTGAGGTATCAACCCCTCAATTGGTTGATGGTAGTCACACCCCACCATCCATGGTGATTGAGGTATCAACCCCTCAATTGGTTGATAGTGGTCTCACCCAGCCACCTATTGATTATCACACCCCACCATCCATGGTGATTGAGGTATCAACCCCTTAATTAGTTAATGGTGGTCTCACCTCACCATCCATGGTGATTAAGGTATCAACCCCTCAATTAGTTGATGGTGGTCTCACTTCGCCATCTGTGGTGATTGAGATCTAGCACAACCTCAACTAGGTGTGGTCAACTTGCAACACAATAGGTACTTTTCATGAAATCAACACATATATACCCTCCTATCATCATAATAAAGTTATCAAGTCATAGGTCATGCAATGGATCATCAATGGCTCAAGAACCCTTAACCAGACATTTTATCAAACATTTGGTAGGTGTGTAATACTAGCGTAAAACTATGCAATTAAAGAGTGAAATCATGCAAGAAATCTTGAAGTAAATTAATTTAGGTAAAAAAAAAGCTTGGGCACCATGGGTGAAAGGATCCAATGGTTGAAACCCACATACATTAACTTTGGAGAATTCCTTGATGAAGATTTGAATGGAGAGTTAAACCTTGAGTCTTTTCCCTATGATCCGGAATAAGATTTGGCACTTGAAATTTTGGGTGAAATAATTTTTTAAGTGTTTCAGAGAGTATTGGGAAATGTCTTGTATGATATGGTGTTGAAATATGGCTAAGTATAGGTATCTTCACATATGAGAAGACTTAGGCCAAAGACCCAAAAACCTTGGACCAAAATGAAACTGGACAAAAAATACATAGTGGCGTGTCCTGGTCGCGTTGCGCCAGTGGCGCACATTGCTCACTGGAAATTGTAACTTGGGAAATTCAAATTTTGATATAGTTGCTATAATATTGGATATAGACCCATTTTCCACTCAATTTTGCCCCCTGATCAAGAATATGGAGTCAGATTTTTGATATCACTCACGAATTTTGAGATATATGAAAATTATGATTTTGAGCACTTTCGAGGCACATTTTTAGGCACTTTTTGTGGTCACTTTATTGGATGAGACCGTTTTAAAGACATAAAATCTCTATTTTCAATATTTAAAGCCTTAAGAGGCTATTTTTGAAGAGCATTTTCTAATAAATCTTTTGGGTAAGTGTTTCTAACATTGTTTTGATTAATTTTCATGGTTTTTATCTTTATTTGGCTTGTTTCAGGATTTTAAATATTCAAAATTGGGGATGTTTGGTCTATAATCTTGCAACTTTAAATGATGATTTCTCTATCAATTTGAACTAGATTTTAGTAAAATTTTTACTCATGAACTTTATTTTTCGTGTAGAATCTGATTTTGAAGTCAATTTCCAGATTTGAGACTTTTGAATTTTAGCCCTACTTTTAACCATTTTGCCCCTAATCCTACAATATGCAAATATAGGTATCAAAATATACCTCTTGATGCATAGTATCTATTCTTGATAGTGGTTAATCGATCCGTTAATTATTTGGATGGTTGAGTTGATTGAAAGCTTGTACGAGTACGGTTTCGACATTGAGGTAGGTTCGGCTAACCTTTTTTGGACTATATTTGAGTTATTGAGTATGCTTATGTGATAATTGTGAGATATTTAATTATGGTCCGACATTATGATATGATTGAATTTGATAGGAATATGAGGTCAGTTATGCCGAATATTGAGTAAATAATGATCCTATTGATTAATTGATATAAAGTATTGTGTTTTGAGATATTTGGGATGTCATTATGATAGTATGAGACTTGAAATAGTTCTTGGTTAATGTTGTGACTAATTGATGATGAGTATGATCAATGTAAGAGTTATGAGCCCATTTACGGTACTTGTGGAGCTTGTTTCAATGACATATGGTTATTTGTAAGTAGAGATGAGATGAGACATGATTTAGCCATATAATGTTAATACTTCATTGTTGCATTGCTATGCACCTATACTATATTAACGAGTTGCATTTGTATGCACATATCTTATGCTTCATTATTTGCATTGTTATGCACATATCTTATATTGGACTGGGTGCATTCACATGGATGGATCTTATTTTTGACTGGGATGCATTGAGATGGACACATGTTATATATATTACTGATTTCATTGGTACACACATATTTGATACATGATTAGATGTATTGTTATGAACATCTATCACTATATTTACATTATTTGAGATATTGTGATACATGTTGAGACAGTGGTTAGGGCCTGTAATACCTCGAGATACTTCTAATTATGCCCTACAACACCTTATTATATATTTTAGTACATGGATTATGATGCCCCTAGGTTTTATCTTGTAGTTTTGGCTCGATAGATGCGCACATCAACCTTGTGACAGATGTGATTTCACTGATACATGGCATGTGATACCATTCCATTCTTGTATTGCACATT
>DF360470.1:0-16772 GCA_000787875.1 Solanum virginianum | reverse complement strand
ACCTGAATTTGGAGTTAAAACAGATATTTTAGGCCCAAAGTTGCATTTTTAGTTCATTTTGGATCATAGGTTTGACTTTGGTCAACATTCAGACTTCGATGGCACGTATCTCAATTTTGTTAGTTTCAATGGTTCTAAGTGGTGAAACTAATGCTAGAACTGACTTTGTTGTAATTTTTAGAGCTCCCAAGAATATTGAGTTTTTTAGTCTGAACTAGTTTGAATGATTTTTCTCGAGTTTAGGGACACGGAGGTTCCAATTTCAAATTCTAATGATTCCGTTGAGTCCGGTTCATTATTTTTGGTAGGATTTTATGTTTGGTTTATGTTTAATGGGTTTTGAACGAATCCCGAGAGTCCTAGTTATGTTATGTTTTTGGTTGTGGGTTGATGGTTTTCAGCTGTTATGGTGCATTCTCTCATGTACTCCGCTTTCATAGAAAAAAAGGCCTATATTCGCTGAGTTATGCCCTTTTAGCCTCCACTTTTTGTGGATGTCTTGTCCACGTTCTTAGAGTACTAGGTCAGCTAGACCTCCGCCTTTCGAGTAGAGGACTCCGCATTCGTGGAGTGTTATAATGACCCGAACAATAGACTTCTTTAAAAGATGTTTTTAATTCATTTCCTACCATTTTTAACCCTTCAAGCTTCGTTTCCAAGAGAGATTTTGATATTTTTCAAGGAAAAGTTATTGGGTAACTATTTTCTAACCTACTTCATTGATTTACATTGATTAATTTTTTATTTTAACTTCTAATTTGGATTTTAATGGTGTAAGTTGGGGATTTCTCAGACTTTTATTTCCAACTTTAATAGTTGATGTGTCCCTCGTTTTTGCTCCATTTACAAAATTATTTTCACTAATGAACTCCTTATTAAGTGGGGGCATTTGCTTACATTAATTTTCAGATATTCGGCTATGTTTTGTGGCATGAGATTTTTGACTATTTTACCCTTTTTCTCTAAATTAATTAATTTCAGTGTCATTAGATTTGTTATGTGATTCTTATAGCATGTTTGAATAAATTTTGGTGATTTGGAGTATCATAGGAGGGGAAAAACGGCAATTTCAACTTGATTCGAGACTTTATTTGAGGCAAGTGGACTTTTAACCTTTTGTTAAGTATGATTGAACCTTGTATGCTCATATATGTATGTAATTGAATAATTGAAGGCACAAGTTGGGGTTAGATTGTATTACTGTAGGCTTTAATGGTTGAGTTTCGGTATTGAGTATTGTGGGTGTTGTGAATTCTTACGCTTGTGCTTTATTGAGGGAATAATTCACTAATTGCATTTGATCTTAAGGTTTTGATGGGGTTGGTAGTATCTTGTGAAATACTTGTGCACTTGAGGATTACTTGGTTTCTATTGTTGAAATATATGATGCATAAGGATATCTTGCATATTTTACTTCCATAAACATGACTATTTGCCATTATTATATGCTTGCTTAATCATCCATTGGAAATGAAATGCCAAAGAAAAATGGTTCCAACTAGAGAAAAGGAAAAGAAATGAAAAGTTGAGGGAAAATAGTTTTGGCTAGATATAAAAGAAAATGCCAAAGGAAAATAGTTCCCGAGAATACATGGTCTATGTATGGCCCCCATGGATTCCGTCTGATATAGTCATTTAGCCAGTAGATATGCATTATAGGATATACAAGCATCACAATTATTTGGCATTGCATCGCATTATTCATATTTCATAGCATCCACTCCATATCATATTATATTTGATTGATAATAGTTATTTACTACTTATGAGATTGTATACTTATTGCATCCCTGATTTTGAATAAGTGTTGGATCTATTTATATACTTATTTATTGAGATATTATGTCAGGTGATGAGTATAACTGTACCTATTGTGAACTGTATATTAAATTGTGTTGGGATTCTTCTAAGTGCATAAAATGCCCCAAAAATGTGCTTTAGAAATGCCCATAATCGTAATTTTCATATATCTCAAAATCCGTGCGTGATATCAAAATTTTGATTTCATTTTCTTGATCAAGGGGCATAATTGAGTGGGAAATGAGTATAACCTTGATTTTAGAGGACCCGTAGTGTAAAATGATTTTTGATAAATTTTCTTATTTAGTGTGCATCCGCGACCAGGCCACGATGCGGACTGGGCATGGAGCAGTACAAACTTTCCCTTCGCGTTGGGTCCGCATAGCAAACCAAACGCAAAATAGTGTTGATTTTTCCTTAATTTTTATTTCAACCCAAGGGCCTTGGGGGTCATAACCCCATGCCCACTTATGCATGAAAACCCCTATACTTAGCCATTTTCAACTCTATATTACTCAAGACCCTCTCAAGACCCTCTCCAAGGCTTAACCAAATATCTCATTCAAATTTCAAACATTTCAAGCTTAAATATGGGACTCAACGATTCTTTTCAAGCTCAATTCAAGAAAACCCAAGTTTGAGGTATGTGGGTTTCATCCATTGAGTCCTTTCACCCATGGAGCCCAATCTTCTTTTTTATGAAAATTTCATATTTTCAAGTTGTACCATATATGGGTATCTCTTATTATGGATATTGATTATAAATTATGTTGGGATTTTATGAAATATTTATTGATTATGCATGTCTACCTATTCCAAGCTTATACTATGAATTGGATTTGACTATTAAGATCATGCATATTTTGGGCTATGAATCTCTGATTTATTATAAGATTTAATGAAATTTCAAGGTATCGTACTTGAGGGTTTTACTATATGTTGGTGGGTTGATTTACATTGTGTTTTCCCATATTATTTCACTCTTGATTTGCATGATTTTGAACAAGCATTAAGAACCTGCCAAGTGTTTGATAAAATGTCTTGACAAGGATGCTCAGGTTAAGGATGACCTATTACATGGAATATAAGTCAAGTGACTTTATGGTGATTAAGGGCTTGTGTCTGTGTATTGAATTCATGATAATTATCTATGATGTTGTAAATAGACCACACCTTATTGGGGGGTGACATGCCCGATCACCTTGTTGAGGGGATGATGCCTCAATCACATTGTTGGGGGTGACATGCCCAATCACCATGTTGAGGAGTGAGTACCTCAATCACCTTGTTGGGAGGGGGGTGACATGCCTAATCACCATGTTGAGGGGTGAGTACCTTGATCACCAATTTGGGGGGTGACATGCCAAATCACCATGTTAAGAGGTGGGTACCTCAATCACCTTACAAGGGGGTGACATGCCTTAGATTCCAAGAAGTAATTGCTTGATCTATGATGATTATGGTCTCTTCCCACATGTAATATATATGTTGCAAGTTATATGATTCACAAGCATGTTTTACTCCAAGCATTGCTCGTGCATGCCATATTGATATTATACTTATCCATTGCTTATGATTATGCATTTTCTCTATGTTGCCCTATGCCTTGTTGCATTACATCCTATATAATTAGTTCATTCAAACATAGTAATGCATACTCTATGCCTACATAATGTCACCATGTAGGAACTAGAACACCTCTCTATCATCCTCCGCGTGGCTAGTTTTGGCATTTCAGAAGATAAGCTTTGGTGAGTCCTCAAAGTCAGGGACACTAGCTATGCTACTCTTACTATTTGAAGTCTCTTTATGTTGAACACTTGATACTATGAGGGTGAGCTCGGAAGGTTTCTTAGCCCCCCTCTCTGATCTATGTTAGAAGTGTTGTTGGAGCATTTGATGTACTTATGCTGAGCTAGACTCTTGAATGTTTTATGATTACCAATGATTTCCCCTTAGTCCCATTTCCCTTATTTATATCTCTTTTTGTTGATATTTTGCTTCTGCGACCAAGGATGCATGATTGATATGCTAAGAGGCTCGTTTGGGGTCCTTTCGGGTTCCCCATTCGGCGTGTCACGTCTAGGCCCTAGGCTTGGGTCTTGACAGTGCAAGGTTATATTTCGGCATATTGTGGTTGGGATTTAAGGAGTTAATTGTGTTCTTCATTGCTTTAGCTTAGTTTAGTTCCATTTTGCTAAGTACCCCAGTATTTGATACTTACCCTTTTATTACATTTTTGTCAGTTGTGAGCCCGGTCCATCCTGCTAGACTTCTGTTTATTGGATCGAGCTTTTAGATTACTTGTGAGGTAGCTGCTTATGTCTCTAACAGACCTTTCTAGATCCCAATTTATGTTTTGTTCTATTTGAGGACTAGACATTTGAGACTTGTTTTTCCTTTGAGTAATTTGTATTTAGAGGCTTGTATATGTGACACCAGTTCTTGAGATAGTTATAGTTTGATTTCTTCGCTTATCTGTATTACTAGACTATTTATCTTTCGCTTTTATTATTATTGTTAAGTGGTTTGGATTTAGGCTAATTCACCTCAGTGGATTAGTTGAGTGCCATTACACCCGTATTTTGAGTCATGACATCATGCATGCACACATTATATATTAAAAAGTAGACAACCATCACCTACTTTGAATCAAGCCTCAAAAACATTAAAGGATTAGACCTTTCCCTTTTTATTGTCCACACTTGATTTTGATCTAAAACAATAATAAAATTATAAAAATCAATAAACAATGGCCTAAAAATATTTGGATTATAACTTAATCCTAACCCCATGCCAAATTCATAATCAGTTCGTCCAAACTAGGGCTTATCCACCATTAATTCAAGTCAAAACTGTCCCCTAAGATTATTATCATAGATTCTAAGGTTTGACATAGTACTGATTGATGAGACTTAGGATAAAGTCAATGATATATTGGAGGTTCAGAGACATACTTTTGAATCCAAAGGGATTAAACTGAGTAGGACCAAAACAAAATACTTGGAGTGCAAATTCGGTATTACGAGGGATGAAGCAGACATTGATATGGGGCTTACCAATCAACCTGTCCATAAGAGAGAAAAGTTTAGATATCTTAGGTCCATCATCCAAAGTAGTGGTGATATCGATGATGATGTCAGACACCGTATTAGGGCAACATGGACAAAATAGAGGTTTGCCTATGGAGTATTGTGTGATAAGAAGATACCACCTAAACTCAAAGATACGTTTTACAGGATGGTGGTTAGACCGTCTTTGCTATACGGAGTGGAGTGTTGGCCAATAAAAAATTCACATGTTTAGAAGATGCAGGTCACAGAGATGAGGATGCTGAGATAGATATGTAGACATACAAGGAGTGATAAGATTAGGAATGAAACCATTTAAGAGAAGCTAGAGGTGGCCCCTGTGGCTGACAAAATGAAGGAAGCGAGACTGTGAAGGTTTGGACATATACAGAGAAGAAGTACCGATGCTTCTATTAAGAGGTACAAGAGGTTGGAATCAGGAGTTATATGGTAGGATAGAGGCAGATGGAAGAAATAATGGGGGAGGTGATTGAAATGACCACAAAAAAGTGCCCAAAAATATGCCTCGAAAGTGCTTAGAATCGTGATTTCCATATATCTCAAAATTCATTCGTGATATCAAAAGGCCAACTTCATATTCTTAAATAGTGGACAACATTGAGTGGGAAATGGGTCTAACCCCAATTTTACAACAAATGAATCGCAATTTTAATTTTTCAATAATCTCTTATCTAGAATCGATCCACATCCCTGGCGCGACGCAGCCAGGGCGTGGGCAAGTTTAAAAAGGCCCTCTGCGATAGGGCTGCATTGTGGACCAAACGCAGACCTATATATTTTTGTCTGCAAGTTATTTTTATCTCGGTCCAAGGCTTTTGGGTCTTGGGCCCAAGTCTTCCCATGCGTAAAAGTACCTATACTTAGCCATATTTTACCTTCATACCATACAAGACATTCCCCAATACTCTCCTAAACACTTAGAAAAATATTTCACCCTAAATTTCAAGTCCTAAAACTCATCCGGATCTTAAAGATTTCACTCAAGCTTCAAGTCTCCATTTCCAATCTTCAACAAAGAATTCTTCAAAGTCAAGGTATGTGGGTTTCAACTATTGGGTCCTTTCACCTATGGTGCCCAAGCTTTACTTTTACCTAAATTACATGTTTCTAAGTTGATTTTACTTATGGGTTTTCTATTATGAATTTACCTATGAACTATGTTAGGGTTTTGTGAAAGTGTGATTGTTTAAACATATTTTGAGCCATGAATCTTTGATCTATCTTGAGATTTTATGAAGAGTTTTGATGTATATTGCATGAGGGTTCTACCAAGTGTTGGTGGGTGGTTTTATATTGAATTTACTTGCATGACCAAGTGTTTGATAAAATGTATGGTTTAGGGTTCTTGAGCCATTGATGATCTGTTGCATGACCTATGACTTGTATGATTTTATGATGATGAAAGGATGGTATAAATGTGTTGATTTTATGAAAAGTATCTATAGTGTTGGAAGTTGATCAAATGGCTCGTTCAGAAGGTAGTTGGCCCGAACTACCATATTGGGGGGTATGTACCTCAATTACCTCGCTAGGTAGTAGGCCCGTGCAACCATGTTGGGGGATTTGTACCTCAATTGCCTCCATCGGGAGGTAGTAAGCCTGTACAACCATGTTGGGGGGTTTGTACCTCAATTGCCTCGGTCGGGAGGTAGTTGGCCTGTGCAACCATGTTAAAGGGTTTGTACCTCAATTGTATCGCCAAGGAGGTTGTAGGCCTTGGTTACTATTGATGGTATCTTCCTACACATCTAATATGTTCTATGTAAGGATGATTTATTACACATATCATTCATGCATGCCATATTACTATATGCTTATTTACTGCCTAAATTTGTATTTTGAATATGTTGCCTATCTCTTGTTGCATAGTTAGTGCATTCAAATGTACTAATGCTTATTCTATGCCTACATGATGTCATTATGTAGGGAACGGAGCTCCACTTGATCATACTCTTCCTCCACGTGGCTAATATGACTTTTCTACAAAGCAAGTGGTGAGTCCTCAACTTTGGTGACATGTCTTTGATCTTATGTTATATATAAAGACTCTCTTTCCTTATTATTATATACTTGACTATAAGGGTGAGCCTGGTTGCTTGTCTTGGCCCCCTCTAAGTTCTATGTTTAGAGGTGTTATTGGGCAAGTTATGTAATAATGTTATGAGCCTTGACTCTCTTTGACTCTATGATGTTTTATGATATGAAGGATGTTCCTTAGCCCATGTTCATTTATTTCTACTCTTTTATTATTATTCTATTTCTTCCGCGACCAAGGATGTGTAATGATATGTTAAGAGGCTTGCTTAGGGTTCCTTCGGGTTCCCCATGCGCCATGTCACATCTAGGCCCTAGGCTTGGGTCGTGAAAAATATCATATCATAGGACTAGGTTGTTAATAGTCCTCGATATCCAATACACCGCATTGATTAGAGTCTTATTCATGGTTGTGTTGTGCACCACAACTATGGGTTAGAGGCTATGAGACGTTTTAGGAAATGTTTCCCATCTTCTTACTCTACGTTGTGAAATAGAAATTAAGGTAAGGTTTTCCCCCATAATGATTGTTCTTTGCTATGCTAAATCATGTCTAACACAAGAGGAAGAAGACCCTGCACAGCCGAGGAACAACCAGCTCATGGAGAGCTTCGGGATGCTCTCACTTTGCTAGCTCATATTATAGCTAATCAAGTCAACAAAGGGGCGCAAACCCTATATGCTCCTACTCTGACATCTTGGCTGAGGGATGTCACGACCCAAGCCTAGGGCCTAGACGTGATCGGAAAATGGAGAACCCAAAGGAACCCCAAACAAGCCTCATAGCATATCATTACACATCCTTGGTCGCGGAAGCAATTACAATAACAATAAGAGATAAGTGTAAACAAGGGGAATTAGGGGTAAGGGTAAACTTCTATATCATAAACACTAAGAAACAAGAGAGTCAAGGCTCATAGCAGAGATACATAACATGTCCAACAACTTCTCTACTAAATAGATAAGAGCGGGGGCCAAGAGAAGCAACCAGGCTCACCCTCATAGTCAATACCTACATAAAGAAATATAGTCTTAGAACATAGCATAAGATCATAAACATCATCTCTGGAATGGAGGACTTACCAATAAGCTTGAGTGATATCGTACTAGCCATATGGAGGAGGGTGCTTAAGTGGGGCTCCGATTCCTACATGGTGACATCATGTAGGCATAGAGTATGTGTTAGTACATTTGAATGTACTAAGTATGTAGGATGCACTGCAACAAGTGATAAGCACTAAAAATAAAATCCATAACATAGGCAATGAATAAGCTTATAGCAATATGACATGTATGAGTGATGCATAAGTAAAACATGCTTACATAGAACATAATATATGTGTAAAAAGAGACCACTATCCTATTGGTGGATCATCACACCCTACAACCCTTGGTGATTGAGGTACCAACCCCATCAATTATTTTGTGGATCCTCGCACCCTACCACCCTTGGTTACTGAGGTACAAACTCGCCAACATGGTTGCCAAGGTACAAACCCCCCGACATGGTTGGTGGATTGTCACACCCTATCACCTTTGATGATCAAGGTACAAACCACTCAACATGGTTATCAAGGTACAAACCCCTCATCAAGGTATGAACCCCTTGACACGGTTACCCGGTGCGGAACCCCCGAGTAGGGCGTGGTCAGATACCAACACTATATAGAGAATACCATATACATATATTGACTTTATCATCATTTCATCATTATATAGTCATTTAACTCATAGGATATGCATTGGACTTTCAGTTCCTCTAGAAATCATAATCGAACATTTTATCAAACACTTAGAGGGTTTGTAGTGCTAGTGTAAAATCATGCAATGCAAGAGTAAAATCATGCTAGAAAATCTAAGGTAAAACCATTAATAAATACTTGGTAACACCCTCAAACAATATACATCAAAATCTTTCAACAAATCTCACATTAGATCTTAGATTCAGAGCTCAAGGCATGCTAAAACAATCATAATTTCATAAATCCCAACATAGTTGTGCAGTGAAATTCATTATAAGTAAGACCCATTTGTAAATCAACTTTAAATCATGAAATTTTAAGAAAAAGGAAGCTTGGGTATCATGGGTGGAAGCAACACATAAAAGAAACCCACATACCTTCGCTTTGGAGAATAACTTGATGAAAATTAGAGATGGAGACTTTAAGTTTGAATGAGAACCTTAAGATCCGAATGAGTTTTAAGAATTGAATTTAGGGGTGAAATATTTTTCTAAGTTTTGAGTGCGTATTGGGCAATGTGTAGAATGATATGAGGGTGAAAAATGGCTAAGAATAGGCATTTTCACGTTTGATAACACTTAGGTCCATGACTCAAAAGTGTTGGATCGCATAAAAATTAACTAGGTAGAAAATACACAGGTTTGCGTTGCGAACCTGTCGTGACAACAAGATTTCTTCATTTGCGTGCCCCAGCAGCGTTGCGCTAGGGGCGTACAAACCTCACTGGAATTTGCATTCTTGGAAAATTGAAATTGCTAATCACTTGCTCTTAAATCAGGGTTAGACCCATTTTTCACTCAATTTGACCCCCTGATCAAGAATATGAAGTCGAATTTTTGATATTGTGCACAGATTTTGAGATATATGAAAATTATGATTCTGAACACTTTCGAGACATATTTTTGGGCACCTTTTGAGGTCATTACAAGGGATATTATGAGGTTGAACCTACCAGATTTTAATGGGTTTAAAGTGGATGGAGACCCTCAACAATTTATTAATGAGGCAAATAAGGTGTTGTCCATTATGGGTGTGAGGTCGGGAAGAGAAGGAGTTAGCAGCTTGCCAACTCAAGGGAGTAGCTCAAATATGGTATACTAAATGGAAATAGGAGAAGGGGAATAATAATATTGGCAGCTTTCCTCAACCAGTTCTTTCCTCTTGAGCTTAGGTAAGCCAAATTGGTGGAGTTCATGAATTTGAAGCAAGGGTCTATGAGTGTGAGGGGGTATGCCCTCAAGTTCAACAAACTCTTTAAACATGCTCACACTTGGTTATTGACTCGAGGTATAGAATGACTAAGTTTGTGATGGGTGTATTCGATTTGGTGAGTAAAGAATGTCGTACCACTATGTTGATTGGTGACATGGGCTTGTCCCGCCTTATGACTTATGCCGAACAATTGGAGGGGGAGAAGTTGAGAAAGAGAAGGGATTATGAGGCCAAGAGGGCCTGTTTTGATGGTAAGTTCCAAAGTCTCAAGGGTGGCCAGTTTCATCAAGGCTAAGGGCTTCTCATGCTCCTAATATGAGTTTTGCAATGAATATACAAGGTCCCAAGGTGATGGTTATGTGGGGCCTATTGATATGTGTCCAAAATGTGGTAAGGTTCATGGTGGCCTATGCTTGAGGGCTACTAATGCTTGCTATAATTATGGGGAAGTAAGCCACAAAATGATGGATTTCCCTCGTAACCAGAACAAGAGTAAGGATGTTTGTCCACAAGGTCGGGGTGCCAATGTGGTTCCTTTGGGAAGAGGAGGTTAACAAGGTGGTGCCCTAAGGCATAATCAGTTTTATGCTTTACAAGAGATATAAAGGGTTGATAAGGTGCCGATGTTATCATCGGTATGTTAAAAGTTTTTGACTTTGATGTGTATGCATTGATAGACCCAAGTGCCGCTCTTTCTTTTATTAGTCCTCTTATTGCCAAAAAGTTTCATGTTGAGCCTGACTTGTTATATGAGTCTTATGAGGTGTCTACTTCTATTGGTGCATCTATTATTGCTAAAAAGGTCTATAGAAATTATCCCATTTGCATCTTGCATAAAATATAAATTCCCAAATGAACTCGTGCTTGAGTGGGAGAGTCATGATGTGGTGGTCAAGGGTAGGTTCATCTCTTGCATTAAAGCTCAAAAGTTGATCTCTAATGGGTGTCTCTATTATCTTATGAGGGTTAAGGATGTCGAGTCCAAACTCCCTCCTATATAGTCAATTTTGGTGTTACGTGAGTTCCATGATGTCTTTCCAAATGACCTTCCCGGTGTTCCTCCCCAAAGGGAAGTAGACTTTTGTATAGACCTCCTCCCCGATACTCAATCCATTTATATTCCCCCTTACCGTATGGCCCTGGTGGACTTAAAAGAGTTGAAGGAGCAATTGAGGGACTTGTTAGAGAAGGGTTTTATTAGGCTTAGCCAATCACCTTGGGGTGCACTTGTGTTGTTTGTGAAGAAGAAGGATGGGTCTCTTAGAATATGTATTGACTATCAACAACTTAATAGAGTTACCATCAAGAATAAGTATCCTCTACCAAAAAGATTGATGATTTGTTTGATCAACTTCAAGGGGCTAGCCACTTCTCTAAGATTGATCTTCGGTTCGGGTATCATCAAGTGATGGAGAGGGAGTGTGACATTCCTAAAAAGATCTTCTAGACTTGGTATGGCTGTTATGAGTTTGTTGTTATGTCTTTTGGGTTGAGCAATACACTGGCTATCTTCATGGATCTTATGAATAGGGTCTTTAAACCCTACCTCAATTTTTTGTTAGTGGTCTTCATTGATGATATTTTGATCTATTCTCATAGTGAGGAAGAGTATGTGACCCATTTGATGGTAGTGCTACAAAGTTTAAGGGAAGAGAAGTTGTATGCTAAGTACGAGAAATGTGAATTTTGGTTAAAGGAGGTTGCCTTTCTAGGTCATGTGGTATTGGAGGATGGTATTAAGGTGGATACTAAAAAGATGGATATGATTAGAAATTGGCCTAGACCATTGACTGAATCGGACATTAGAAGCTTCTTGGGCTTAGCAGGTTACTATCGGAGGTTTGTGAATGGGTTCTCTTCTATTGCTTCTTCCATGACTATGTTGATTCAAAAGAAGGCTAAGTTTGTGTGGACCGATGAGTGTAAAAAGTGTTTCCAAACCTTGAAGATAAGCTAGTCTCTGCTCCAATCTTGTCACTACGAGAAGGATTGGAAGGGTTTGTTGTATATTGTGATGCCTCCCGGATTGGTTTAGGTTGTGTTTTGATGTAAAATAGTAAGGCGATAGCCTAGGCTTCTAGGCAACTCAAAGTGCATGAAAAGAATTATCCTACTCATGATCTTGTATCTCGGTAAGCCTAATGTTATGGCGTGCTTTGAGTAGGGTTATTGTGGGTAGCCTAGCTCATGTAGATGATGGGGGCAAAGAAGTGGCTAGGGAGGTCCATCGGTTGGCTAGATTAGGGGTTGGGTTGGAAGAGGTTGATAATGGTGGCATTGTGGTTGTTGATGGTTCAAAGTCTTCCTTGGTTGATGAGGTAAAAGCAAAGCAAGATCTTGATCCCTCCTTGTTAGAATTGAAAACCTTGGTAAAGAGAGGGCAAGGTGGAGGTTATTTCCTAAGGGGGAGATGGTGCCCTTAGGTACTAAGGTAGGTTGTGTGTTCCATGTGTTGATGATTTGAGAAAGAAGATTCTTTGTAAGGCTTATAATTCATCCTATTCTATTCACCCCGGTTCTACAAAGATGTATAGGGATTTGAGGGATGTGTTTTGGTAGGGAGGTAAGAAGAAAGACATTACCAAATTTGTATCCAATTGTCATAGTTGCTAACATATCAAAGCTGAACACCAAAGGTCAGGTGGCCTAACCCAAGACATAGAGATTCTGACTTGGAAGTAGGAGGAGATTAACATGGATTTTGTGGTTGGGTTGCCTAAGACTAGAAAGGGTTTTGATTCTATTTGGGTTTTGGTTGATAGAATGACAAAGTCGGCTCATTTCCTACCAGTAAAGACTATTTATGGGGCCAAAGACTATACTAAATTATACATTCATAAGTTGGTGAGATTTCATGGGGTGCCCTTGTCTATCATATCAGATCGTGGTGCTCAATTCACTTCACACTTTTGGAGGTCCTTCCAAAGAGGTTTTGGAACAAAGGTAAATCTTAGTACAACCTTCCACCCTCAAATGGGTGGCCAAGCCAAAAGAACTATCCAAATTCTTGAGGATATGCTGAGGGCTTGTGCTTTAGAGTTTAAGGGTGGTTGGGATGATCATCTTCCATTGATTGAGTTTTCTTATAACAATAACTTTCATTCTAGCATTGGTATGGCTCTTTTTGAGGCCCTCTATGGTTGGCGTTGTAGATCACCAGTTGGATGGTTTGAAGTAGGGGAAATGGCTTTGTTGGGTATGAATCTGGTTATGGATGCTATGGGGAAGGTAAGGTTGATTAAAGAAAGGTTGAAAACTACCCAAAGTCATCAAAAGTCCTATGCCAATATGAGGAGAAGGGAGCTTGAATTTAAAGTTGGTGATTTGGTCTATTTGAAGGTGTCACCCATAAAGGGTGTGGTTCGTTTTAATAAGAAAGGTAAATTAAATCGAAGATGGGGTGATGAGGAGGATTGGTAAGGTGGCCAGTGAGTTGGAGTTGCTTAGTGAAATGGAATTGGTTCATCCAGTCTTCCATGTGTCTATGATGAGGAAGTGTGTGGGTGACCCTAATGATATTGTGCCTCTTGATGTTGTGAGTGTTGCTAAAGACAACTTGACATATGAAGAAGTTCTAATAGAGATCTTGGATAGACAAGTGAAGAGGTTAAGGAACATAGATGTTGCTTCCATTAAGGTCCTTTGGAGGAATCAACAAGTCGAAAGTGCTACATGGGAGGGTGAAGCAGACATGCCAAAGTGATATCCTTATCTCTTCCATTCTACTCAAGCCTAAGGTACTAACTCTAAGTCCTCTATGTGATTTCAAGACTCATGTTTCAACCCCTATATCATTTGCATGCATTCATGTTTATGTTGAGAAAGTTCATGGGATTTTAACACTTATGTTGTGATTTTTGAAATGATGTTTAAGTGCATTGTTGCATTCTTGTTGGGGCTAATTCCTTTATGATTATTCTTCTCATATACATTTTTTTGATATTCAGGGATGAATGTTCCAAGGGGGAGATATTGAAACGACCCAAAAACTATGCCTTGAAAGTACCTAGAATCGTAATTTTCATATATCTCAAAATTTATGTGTGATATAGAAAATCCAGCTTCATATTCTTGATTAGGGGGCAAATTGAGTGGGAAATGGGTATAACCCCAATTTTAGAGCAACCGAATCACAATTTCAAATTTCCAAAAATCTCTTATCTAGAATTGATCTGCGTCCCTGGCGCGACGCAGCCAAGGCATGGACCAGTGTAAAAAGGCCCTTCGCGATAGGTCGCATCGCAGACTAGACATGGACTTGTATATTATGTTGCCATTGATTTTTATCTCAGTCCAAGGCTTTTGGGTCTTGGGCCCAAGTCTTCTCATGTGTAAAAATACCTATACTTAGCCATATTTTACCTTCATATCATACAAGGCATTCCCCAAACCTCCCTCAAACACTCAGACAAATATTTCACCCCAAATTTCAAGTCCTAAAACTCATCCAGATTTTAAGGATTTCACTTAAGCTTCAAATCTTCATTTCCAATCTTCATTAAAAAATTCTCCAAAGTCAAGGTATATGGGTTTCAACCATTGGGTCTTTTCACCTATGGTGCCCAAGCTTCCCTTTTACCTAAATTACTTGTTTCTAAGTTAATTTTACTTATGGATCTTCTATTATGAATTTGACTATGATTATGTTGGGGTTTTGTAAAAGTCTGATTGTTTAAGCAAGTTTTGAGCCATGTATCCTTGATCTATCTTGAGATTTGATGAAGGATTTTGATGTATATTGCATGAGGGTGTTACAAAGTGTTGGTGGGTGGTTTTATATTGAATTGACTTGCATGATTTCACTCTTGAATTGCATGCTTTTACACTAGCATTGTACATCCACCAAGTGTTTGATAAAAATATCCGGTTTAGGTTTCTTGAGCCATTGATGATCTATTGCATGACCTATGACTTGTATGATTTTATGTTGATTAAAGGATGGTATAAATGTGTTCATTTCATGAAAAGTATCTATAGTATTGGAAGTTGATCAATTGCCTCATTCGTGAGGTAGTAGGCCCGAACTACCATGTTGGGGGGTATGTACCTCAATTGCCTCGCTCGGGAGGTAATAGGGCCATGCAACCATGTTAGGCGGTTTGTACCTCAATTGCCTGGCTCGGGAGGTAGTAAGCCCGTGCAACCATGTTAGGGGGTTTGTACCTCAATTGCCTCGCTCGGGAGGTATAGGCCCATGCAACCATATTATGGGGTTTGTACCTCAATCGCCTCATCAAGGATCTTTTTCCGTTCTATTATATGATTGACTATGAGGGTAAGCCCGGTTGCTTGTCTTGGCCCCCACTATATTCTATGTTTAGAGGTGTTGTTGGACAATTTATGTAATGACGTTATGAGCCTTGACTCTCTTTGACTCTATGATGTTTTATGATATGTAGGATGTTCCTTAGCCCATGTTCCCTTATTTCTACTCTTTTATTGTTATTTTATTGCTTTCACGACCAAGGATGTGTAGTGATATGTTAAGAGGCTTGCTTGGGGTTCCTTCGGGTTCCCCATGAGCCGTGTCACATCTAGGCCCTAGGCTTGGGTCGTGACAATGATCAAACAAGATATAGTTAAACTTGATCTCACTGAGGACATGACCTCAGATAGGAAGGAGTAGATGTTGAGAATTAACGTAGTAGGCTAATTGGATGGTAGGGTTAGATTGTTGTATAGTTGTATGGTATAGTAGGGTAGGAGGTCTAATTGTGCCTTTATATCTTGTGTTGTCATTAGTTATGCTATATATGTTAATGTTATTGTATATGCATAATATCATGTGTTTTTCATTATTAGTCGCTCTTTCTGTTCCCTTTTCTTTTGCTTTCTGTCTTTCCATATCTAGTTTATTCTGCTTATGGAATTTTGAGACGAGGGTTCTCAGGAGAGAACCTCTCTCCCTTATGAGGTAGTAGTAAGGACTGTCACGACCCAAGCCTAGGGCCTAGATGTGACATAGCAAATAAGAAGTCCGAAGACTACCCAAACAAGCCTCTTGATCATAACATGCACACATCATTAGTTGCAGAAGTAAAATACATATCAACAAGATATAGGTTAAAAGGAAAGCGGGACTAAGGGAAGTTTTGATATTCATAAAAGCAGTAAAAGAGTCAAGCTCAAAGCATAATTACATCATAGTATCCAACAACACCTCTAACTTGGACTAGGGCGGGGGTCAAGACACTTTCCGGGCTCACCCTTATAATAACAAGTGTTAAATATAAAGAAGTCTAAACATAGCAAGAGTAACTTAGATATTATCCTGGAACTTGAGGATTCACCAATGCTTTCTTCACAAGAACCAAGCTAGCAACGAGGAGGATGGTCAATAGGAGTGCTGGTCCCTATGTGGTAATATCATATAGGCATAGAGTATGCTTTAGTGCATTTGAATGTACTAAATATGCGAGATGCAATGCAACAAGAATCACAAGTTGTATTAATAAGATGCTTAACCATAATCAATGAACATAAACTCAATATGGATTATATACATATACTCAAAGTTTTACACAAACATGCATGAGAATGGCCAAGTAGTCACCCACTCACCTTACGGTATAGCCCTCTTTGGAGAGTGTTACCAATACCCCTACTTTATATAGACTTTTGGGTAGGTGGTATGAAATGTCTCTTACCTTACAATATAATCCTTTCAATAAGAGTAATAATTTATTCTACCTTACGACATCGCCATATCGGTGGGAGTTAAGCGGTATCCTTACCTTATGACATAATCTCTTCGATAAGAATTTGGGAGATGCAGTTACCTTACGATACAATTTTATCGGTAAGAAAGATGTCCTTAGCTTACAATACAATCTGATAGGTAAGAATTTTGGATGCACTTACCTTACGATACAATCTTATAGATAAGAGATGT
>DF360471.1:7082-61706 GCA_000787875.1 Solanum virginianum | reverse complement strand
CTTAAAAGTTATTCAAATTCCAATATACAATTTACGGGGTCTAACAAAAATCCTACCAGGCATCCCCCGTTATTGCCAAGCTACATGGTCCTCTTCCTGGGTTTCTTGCAGACCTGCACGTATTATTTTTCAATATTGTTGCATTGGAGCCCCTTCAGCGCCATAATCCATGGGCTAACACCCGTAGGAAACTGTTGAAATCACTTGTTTACGATTTCTTGGCCTATAAAATCCTAGCAGGTGTCCCCCGCCACCGACGAGCCACCTAGGCCACTTCTCGGGCTCGTTGTGAACCCACTCGTATGATATTTTGAGAAAGTTATGCCAGAATCCATTGCAACACCAGAATCCGTGGGCTAACTTCCATATAAAACTATTGAAATCGCATGTTTCCTGTTCCTTGGCCCATAAAATCCCACCAGGAGTCCCCTGGTGCTGTCGGGCCACCTGAGCCTCTTCACGGGTTCATTGAGGACCCACTCGTATGAAATTTTGGGAATGTTGAGCCAGAGCACCCTGCAGCGCCAGACTCAGTGGGCTACCACCCGTAGAAAATTGTCGAATCGCTTGTTTCTTCCTCATTGACCCATAAAATTCTACCAAGTGTCCCTAGAGGCCGTCGGGTTACCTGTGCCTCTTCCCGAGCTCGTTGCAGACTCACTCGTATGATATTTTTGGAATGTTCTACCAAAGCCCCCTATAACGCTAGAATCTGTGGGCTAACACCCACAGAAAATTGCCGAAATAACATGTTTCTTGTTCCTTGGCCCATAAAATTCTACTTGGTGTCCCCTACCACCGTGGACTACCTAGGCCATTTCTTAGGCTCATTTATGACCCATTCATATACTATTTTGAGAATATTGCGTCGGAGCCCTCTAAGCGCCAGAAATCATCGGCTAACAACAATAGAAAACTACCTAAATCGCTTGTTTCCTATTCCTTGACCAATAAAATGCTACAAGGCGTCTACCGCTACCGTCGGGCCACTTGTGCCTCTTCCTGAGCTCGTTGCGGACCTATTCGTATGATCTTTTTGGAATGTTGCATCGGAGCCCTCTGCAGCACCAGAATTCGTGGGCTAACACCCACAGAAAACTGTTGAAATCACATGGTTTTTGTTCCTTGGCCCATAAAATCCTACCAGGCGTCCCCTTAGAAAACTGTTGAAATCACATGTTTTTTGTTCCTTGGTTAACACCCACAGAAAATTGTCTGTTTTCTGTTCCTTGACCCATAGAAAACTCTCAGGCTCATTGTGGACCCACTTATATGATTTTTTGGGAATGTTACGTCGTATCCCCCTGCAATGCCAGAATACGTGTGCTAACACCCATAAAAAATTGCTGAAATCGTCAGTTTCCTGTTCCTTTGCCCATAAAATCCTACCAGGTGTCCCCCGCTGTCACCGGGCTACCTAAACCTCTTCCCGGGCTCGTTGCGAACCCATTCGTATGATTTTCAGGAATATTGCGCTGGAGCTCCCTGCAGCACTAGATTTCGTGCTCTAACACCCATATAAAATTGCCGAAATTGCCTGTTTCCTATTCCTTCGCCCATAAAATCCTACCAAGCGTCCTCCGCCGTCGCCAAATCGCATGTTTTTATTCCTTGACCTATGAAATCCTACCAGGCGTCCCCCGCCACCATCGGGCCACCTGGGCCTTTTCCCAAGTTGTTACATAACCACTCGCAGCACAAATTGCATGGGCTAACACCAACAGAAAACTATTGAAATCGTCTATTTCCTATTCCTTCGGCCATAAAATACTACCAGGCATCCCCCACCACCGTTGGGCCACTTGGGCCTCTTCCCGGGCTTGTTGCTGACCCACTTGTATGATTTTTTGGGAATGTTACACCGGAGCCCCTTGTAACGCCAGAATCTGTGGGCATTACCCACAACAAACTACTGAAATCGTATTTTTCTTGTTCCTTGGCCTCTTCTCGGGCTTGTTGCGGATCCACTCGTATGATTTTTTATAAATATTGCATTGAAACCCCCTATAGCGCTAGAATTCGTGGGCTAACACCCACAGAAAACTACAAAAAACACCTATTTCCTGTACCTTGCCCCATACAATGGTACTAGGCATCTCCCGCAACCGTCGGGCCACCTGGGCCTCTTCTTGGACTAGTTTCGTACCCATTCATATGATTTTTTGGGAATGTCGCGTCAGAACCCCAATAGTACCAGAATCCGTAGGCTAACACCCACAGAAAACTATCAAAATCATTTGTTTCCTATTTCTCAACCCGTAAATTCCTACCAAGAGTCCCCCATAGCCGTCGGACCATCGAGGCCTTTTCTCGGGCTTGTTGCAAATCTATTTGTATGATTTTTTGGGAATGTTAAGTCGGAGCCCCCTGCAGCACCAGTATCCATGGGCTAACACCCATAGAAAACTGTCGAAATCACTTGTTTCCTATTCACTCGCCCATAAAATGCTACGAGGCATCCCCTGTTCCATCGGGCCATCTGGGCCTCTTTCTAGGCTCGTTGTGGACACACTATTGGAGCCCCTTGCAGTACCAGAATCCGTGGGCTAACACCCATAGAAAACTACAAAAATCGCTCATTTCCTGTTCCTTCGCCCATAAATTCTACCAAGCATCCCCCGCCATCGTCGGACCACCTCGGCCTCTTCCCTAGATTATTGCGGGCCCATTCATATGATTTTTTGGTAATTTTGCACTTGAGCCCCTATAGCGCCAGAATTTATGGGCTAACACTCACAGAAAATTGTCGAAATTACCTGTTTCTTGTTATTTCTCACATAAAATTCTACTCGGCATCCCCCGCCACCGTCGGGCCACCTGGGCCTCTTCCCAGGCTCGTTGTAGACCCACTCATATGATTATTCAGGAATGTTGTGCCGGAGCCCCCTACAGCACCAGAATCCAAAGGCTAACCCATAGAAAACTACCGAAACAACCAGTTTCCTATAAGGCGTCCCATGCGGTCGCCGGGTCACCTGGGCCTCTTCCCGGGCTCATTTCGGACCTCGCTCGATGATTTTATGGGAATGTTGCGCCAGAGCCCCCAACAACACTAGTATCCGTGGGCTAACACCCACAAAAAACTGTCGAAATCGCTTATTTGCTATTCCTTGGCCCATAAAATGCTACCAGGCGCCCCCCGCCATCATCGGTCCACATAGGTCTCTTCTCGAGCTCGTTGCAGAGCCACTCGTATGATTTTTTGAGAATGTTGCGCTGGAGCCCCCTACAGTGCCAGAATTCATGGGCTAACACCCACAAAAAACTATTGAAGTCCCTTGTTTCCTTTTCCTTAGCTCATAAAATTCTATCAGGCATCCCCCGCCACCGCGGAGCCACCTAAGACTTTTCCCAGGTTCATTGTGGATCCACTCGTATGACTTTTTGGGAATGTTGCGTTAAAGCCCTCTGCAATGCCAGAATTCGGAGGCTTACACCTACAGAAAACATCTGAAATAGCCTATTTCCTATTCCTTGGCCCATAAAATCCTAGCAAACGTCCCCGTTGTCGTTGGGCTATCTGGGCCTCTTTCTGGGTTCATTGCGGATCCACTCATATGATTTTTTGGGAATGTTGAGCTGGAGTCCCCTGCTGCGCCAGAATCCATGGGCTAATACCTAAAAAAATTATTGAAATCGCTTGTTTCTTGTTCCTTAGCCTATAAATTTTGACCAAGCGTCCCCCGTCGTCGGCGGGCCACCTAGGCCTCTTCCTGGGTCATTGCGAAACCACTGATATTATTTTTTTGGGAATGTTATGTCGGAGCCCCTACAACGCCAGAATCTGTGAGCTAACATCTACAGAAAACTACCAAAATCGTCTGTTTCCTATTCCTTGGCCCATAAATTCCAACCAGGCATCTCCGGCCGCTGCCGGGCCACTTGAGCCTCCTTCCTATTTTGTTACAGACCCACTCCTATGATTTTTCAGGAATGTTGCGCCAGAGCCCGCTGTAGCGCCAGAATTTGTGGGTTAACACCCGTAGAAAAATGCCAAAATCGCATGTTTTTATTCCTTGACCTATGAAATCCTACCAGGCGTCCCCCGCCACCATCGGGCCACCTGGGCCTTTTCCCAAGTTGTTACATAACCACTCGTATTATTTTTTGGGAATGTTATGCGGGAGCCCCCTGCAACGCTAGAATCCGGGGCCTAACACCCACAGAAAACTGTTGAAATAGTCTACTTCTTGTTCCTTGGCACATAAAATCCTACCAGGCTTTCCCTGATGCGCAGGGCAAACTGTGCCTCTTCCTGGACTCGTTTCGGACCCACTCATATGATTTTTCGAGAATGTAGCGTTGGAGCCCCCTGCAACATCATAATCCGTGAGCTAACACCTATAGAAAATTGTCGAAATCGCTTGTTTCTTGTTCCTTAGCCCATAAAATCCTACCAGGCGTATCCCCCCATCGTCGGGCTACCTGGGCCTCTTCCCAAAATCCGCCCAGGCATCCCCTGCCACCATCGGGCCACCTGGGCCTTTTCCCAGGCTCGTTGCGAACTTACTTGTATGATTTTTTGGGAATGTTGCGCCGGAGCCCCCTGCAGTCCAGGATCCGTAGGCTAACACCCACATAAAACTTCTAAAATCATATTTTTCTTGTTCCTTGGCCCATAAAATCATACCAGTTATCCCCCGCCGTCGCGGGGCCACCTGGGCCTCTTCCTGGGCTCGTTGCAGACCCATCCGTATGATTCTTTTGGAGTGTTGTGTCGGAGCCCCATGTAGCACAAGAATCTGTGGGCTAACACCTCATAAAACTGGCAAAATCGTTTGTTTTCTTTTCCTTGGCCCATAAAATGCTATCAGGTGTCCCCTGCCGTCGCGGGGCTACCTATGCCTCTTCCCGAACTCATTTTGGACCCACTCGTATGATTGTTCAGGAAAGTTGCGTTAGAGCGCCCTGTAACACCAAAATTCGTGGGCTAACACCTATAGAAAATTATCGAAATCGCTTGTTTCCTGTTCCTTCGCCTATAAAATCCTACCAGGCATCCCCCTCTCAAGCCACCTGGGCCTCTTCCCGGGCTCGCTGCGGACCCATTCGTATGATTTTTCAGGAATTTTGCGCAGGACCACCCTGCAGCACCAAAATCCATGGGCTAACACCCACAGAAAACTACTAAAATCGCCTGTTTCTTGTTCCTTGGCCAATAAAATCCTACCAGGCATCCCCCGTTGTCGCTGAACCACCTGAGACTTTGCCTGGGCTCGTTGTGGAATCACTCGTATGATTTTTCGAGAATGTTGCGCCGGAGCCCCCTGCAGCGCCAGAATCTACGGGCTTACACCCACAGAAAACTGCCGAAATCGCATGTTTCCTGTTTCTTGGCCCATAAAATCCTACCGGGCGTCCCTCGTCAGGCCATCTGACCGTTTGCCCGGGTTCCTTGGAGACCCACTTGTATGATTTTTTGGGAATGTTGCACTAGAGCCCCCTGCAGTGCCAAAATCCATGGGCTAACACCCATAGAAAACTATTGAAATCGCATGTTTCCATTTCCTTGGACCATAAAATTCTACCAGGCGTCTCCTCCTGCCGTTGGGCCACCTAGGCCTCTTCTCGGGCTTGTTGCAGACTCAATCATATGATTTTTCTGGAATATTGCGTCAGAGCCCCCTGCAACGCCATAATTCGTGGGCTAACACCTATAGAATACTATTGAAATTGCTTGTTTCCTATTCCTTGGCCCATAAAATCCTACTAGGCGTCCCCCGTCGGCGCTGGGCCACCTAGGCCTCTTCCCGAGTTCGTTGCAGACACACTAGTATGATTTTTTGAGAATGTTGCATCGGAGCCCCTGCAGTGCCAGAATCCGTGGACTAACACCCATAGAAACTGCCAAAATCGCCTATTTTCTATTCCTTGGCCCATAAAATCCTACCAGGCATCCCCTGCCACCGCCAGCCTACTTGGGCCTCTTCCCGGTCTCATTGCGGAACTACTCGTATGATCTTTCGGGAATGTTATACTGGAGCCCCTTGCAACGCTAGAATTCGTGGGCTAATAATACCCATAGAAAACTGCCGAAATCACTTGTTTACTGTTCCTTGGCCCATAAAATCCTACTAGGCGTCCCCCGTCGCCGCTGGGTGACCTGAGCCTTTTCCCAGGCTCATTGTGGACCCACTCGTATGATTTTTCGAGAATGTTGCGTCGGAGCCCCCTACAATGCCAGAATCCGTAGGCTAACACCTATAGAAAACTGCTGAAATAAGTTTTTCTTATTCCTTCGCTCATAAAATTCTACCAGGCGTCCCCTTCCACTGTCGGGCCACATGGGCCTCTTGACAGGCTCGTTACGGGCCCACTTGAATGATTTTTTTGGAATCTTGCATCGGAGCCACCCTGCAGTGCCAGAATCCATGGGCTAACACCCACAGAAAATTGTTGAAATATCCTGTTTCTTGTTCCTTGGCCCATAATATCCTACCAGGCATCCCGCATCGCCGCCGGGCCACCTAGGCCTCTTCCTGAGCTCGTTGTGGATCCACTCGTATGATTTTTCAGAAATATTGCGCCGAAACCCCCTGCAGCGCCAGAATCCGTGGGCTAACACCCACAAAATAATGTCGAAATCGCTTGTTTCCTGTTCCTTCGCCTATATAATCCTACCAGGTGTCCCCCGCTACCGCTAGGACACCTGGGCCTCTTCCTCGGCTCGTTGCAGACCCATTCATATGATTTTTTTTAATGTTGCACCGGAGCCCCCTACAACGCCTGAATCTGTGGGCTAACACCTATAGAAAACTGTCGAAATCACTTGTTTCCTTTCCTTCTCCCATAAAATGCTATCAAGCATTCCCGGCTGCCGTCGGGGCACCTGGGCCTCTTCCCGGGATCGTTGCGGACCCACTCGTATGATTTTTCGGGCATGTTGCTTTGGAACCCCCTGCAGCGCCAGAATCCTTAGGCTAGAACCACAAAAAACTTTCAAAATTGCTTGTTTCTTGTTCCTTGACCCATAAAATTCTACCAGACGTCCCCCGCCGCTGCAGGGCCACCTGAGCATCTTCCCAGGCTCGTTGCAGACCCACTCGTATGATCTTTCGGGAATATTGCATCGGAGCCCCTTGTAGCGCCATAATCTGTGGGCTAACACCTGTAGAAAATTGCCAAAATCGTTTGTTTCCTGTTTCTTGGCCCATAAAATCCTACCAGATATCCCCCGCCGTCTGGTCCTCTTATCAGGCTCATTGGGGATCCACTCGTATGATTTTTCGGGACTGTTGCACTAGAGCCCCCTGCAATGCTAGAATTCGTGGGCTAACACCTATAGAAAACTATCGAAATTGTCTGCCTGTTCCTTGGCCCATAAAATGCTACCAGGCGTCTCCCGCCGCCACCAGGCCACCTATGCCTCTTTCCGGGCTTGTTAATCTCCAATAGCAATCCTAATATAGGGTAACTTCAATAATTTAATTGATGAGTAAATCGAATAGTAATATATGAAAAAAAAAACTTACTAGCTAAAAACAATGTACAAAATATACTCGTATGGTGTTTATATCATATTGAATTTATGATAACTTATAATTATGTAATAAGGGTAAAAATTACTCAATTTTTATTGAATAAATAAATCATTAACTCGTTAAAAACTGTTAAATTCATATTTAAACCTTTTTATATTATACGCAAGTCAATTTACAAAGTTAATAAATCCTAAAATGTTGTTAATAATCATCTTCTCTAGAATTTCTTTGGACCTTGATCTTCTTAATTTCAAAATTTGGATGATTGTTACCTACTTACGTTATATCATTAGTTTAAATATTATATTTATTTTAATTATACTTTAAATTTTATTAAGAGCATATTATATCATTTAAATTCATCATTTAGTAATGATTAAAAGTTTCACTTCTATATTTTTTCCTCAAAATATCTGTGCTTATTCTTAAGTAATTTTTTTTTTTTTTAAATCTTGTCTTTGTATAATAAAAATCTACTTCATATCTTATTTTTCTTATAAATTATAACATTGATATAATTTATTTAAATATTATATTTACTAAATTAATTGATATGAAACAATCGGGATAGAGGGAGTAGTACAAATACAGATCACAATATATAATATTCAATACAACCCTAAATTGAAGAACGGGCCTCTACTCTCCGGCGACGTTTTCCGGCCACCATTTCCGGCGACACTTGTTCCAGCTCTACTCCAAATTCTCATTTTCAGGTGTGCGTATATATATAGCCCTCTTTCTCTTTCCTTCCTTCTAATTGGGCGGAGCCTTTAGATTGCTTATTGCTATCAATTTTTATTTGGTTAGTTATATTCTCTAGTTTCACTAACACCTGTAATCGATAAAGCTTGTTCTCTACGGAGAGTAGAAAGAGCAGTTTGGAGCAAATGAATACAATGAGAAGAATTGAATTTTATTACTTTGGAATATTTAAAAAATTTACAAAAATGAACTATTCAGTTTGATAAGCAAATAGTTGAAATTTATGGGTTTCCAATAATCTCAAATTATAAAAAGGAACTTCTTTGTATATGTACAAGAGGAATTGAATCCGCATCAAAAAGGCTAGCTTAGAGTTGCCAATGGACTGTGACTACTTTGTTACCAAATCTTCAACAGATATGTATGTTATATATTTAATAGATTTCTCAATGTAAATATAGGATCTATGCAAAAGTTGCTGGTTCCTAGAACCTTCATCCAGTACCCTAGATTGTCATTGTCCCTTGCTCTGGTGTAATCAAATTTTTCCCAAGTGTGTTCTTCGTCTACCTTTTTGTTCCATTTCGTACTCTGTGTGTGTCCTGTAATTATAGAATGATACAAGAAAGATTGGTGAGCTAATCCGAGAATTTCTTATTTAGAGACTATTGTTCAAATAATGTTTCCTAAGTTCTATCTGTCCAAACCTTAGTGGATGGTGTTATCCAGTGCTACTGGGAGTTAGCAGGCAGGGATGGATCTAGAATTTTCACTTATGGGCTCGAAAAATAAAAGTGTCATGCTTGAAATTTGAACTTAGAACCTAAAGGTAAATTATGAAACCCCCTAAAACCATTGAACTAACATCTTGCCTTGTGTTCAATCAAACTATGTACATACACATAAAAAATAAAAAAATTACCTTATAACTTCATTGGGGTTGAGGTGAACACCCTCCCGACTGATATAATTAGTAGTAAGTGCTGACAAGCTCACCCGGACACCACAGTTATATAAGAAGGTTCTATCTTCCATTTCCGCTTTATTTTTGTAGTTCAGTGAAATAAATGAACGTATGTGCATAAGTCTTCTGTTTCATGTTTTTAGTTTGACTATATTGATATCTTTTGAGAGTTAGCTAGCACCCCATGGAACTTTTATAGTTATCTCAACCAAAGCTATATTCAAGAATTAAACTTTTTGTGCTTAAGATTCTGAATTTATTTTCGGTACATATTTAACGAATTTCTTAACTTATATACATGCTTTGGGTTACAACAACTGGTTTATACAGAACTCAAATGTTACAGCGTGCTTTCACCTATAATCTTTACCTCATCTCTTGTTCTTCTAGTTGAGATGAAAGGCATTGATTAAAGGAGGAAATTAACTCTTACTCCTTTTGTAGACATGGTGTAAGAGACACACTCATAAGGTAACTTTGACTTGTACATAAGAAAATATAATAAAAAATTGTTAAGTTGGTGTGATTAGGGGAATCAAATAATTGCTCAAAATTGAATTCCTTAAATGAATGTTAATTTATAAAGAAAAGAGAGTTGTATTAAACATTACTCCAGTTGTTCCTTTTTCGGTGACATCGTTTGATTGGGTACAAGATTTGCTAAAGTGCACTTTTGAAATTTTTGGTCTAAAACACCATGAATATTTATGTGACTATAAACCATCTCATAAAGGGTAATATGTAAAAGTTAAAGTTAAATTAATTTTAGATGTAGAAATGTGGTTGGTCCATTTGTGATAGACTGAAAAGGAAAATGTGTCAAATAAATTGTGAGAAAGGGGATATTACTTGTTATTTGCGGACAATAATATACTAATTGATGAGAGCCGAGGCAAAATTAATAATAGGTTGGAGGTTTGGAGACAAACTCTGGAGTCTAAAGGGTTTAGATTGAGCAAGACCAAAAACAAAATATTTGGACTGCAAATCAGTGTTGCGTTCGATGAAGTGGACATGGAAGTAAGGCTTGCCACCCAAAATATTCCCCAGAGCTACAATTTTTAATATCTCTGGTTTGTCATCCAAGTTTGGGGGCATCGATGATGATGTCACACATTGCATTGGGTCTGTATGGATGAAATGGAGGTTTACCTCTAGAGTCTTGTGTGGTAAGAAGGTACTTCTTAAACTTAAAGGTATGTTTTATAGAATGATGATTAGATCGTCCTTGTTATATAGGGTAGATACTAGCTAGTCAAAAACTCTCGTATTTAAAAAATGCATGTTGCGTAGATGAGGATCTTGAGATGGATATGTGGGCATAGTAAGAGTGACAAAATTAGGAATAAGGCTATTTGGGAGAAGGTGGGAGTGGCTTCAGTGGCGGACAAGATGAGGGAAGTGAGACTGAGATGGTTTGAGTATGTGCAGAAGGGATGTGCCAACGCTCTAGTGAGGAGATGCGAGAGGTTGGATTTAAGGGGTACTCAACGGGGTAGGGTAGGCTGAAAAAGTGTTGGGGAGAAGTGATTAGACATGACATGGCATAGCTACATATTACCGAAAATATGACTGTAGATAGGAAGAAGTATAGGTCACGTATAAGGGTAGAAGGCTACATGAGGTAGAATGTTGTTTTATCATCGTGTAGAAGTATAGTGCATGTCATAGGAATAGTTGTGACCTTATAGTTCTTGCCGTATGTTATTTATTGCTTTTCAATTAATTGCTGTTGTTATTGTTTTCTCTTATGCTTTCTCCGTTGTTTCTTTTTCTTTTTCTTGGGTTGATACACTTGATCGAGGGTCGTTTTGGTAAGGTCTGTATACACTCTATACTCCCCATACCCCACTTTGTGGGATTTCATTGGGTATGTTGTTGTTGTGAAGGGAATGTCAAACCTCTTAGAATGTTATTGCTTGCATTTCTTTATTATCCAGATTACACTTAAAAGGAAACAGCTGTCTGTTGGTTTAACTTTTTCCAGAGGTAGTTAGTGAAGCTCAGTCTCTGCCCTTGATCTTTTGCATATCAAATGCTAAGCTGTAAGAGATGTTTATGTCAGGATAGAAGAATCCAATTAAATGTCGATAAAAAGTAAGAAATTTGCTGGAAAGGCGGAAACAATGGCATCACATTATGCATTTGGCCCACTTGAAGATGATATAATTATTAAGCATAGACTTCTGACTCGGACTACCACCACCAGAGGTGAACCACCACTGAAGAAACTTCAGAAGAAGTTCACTACTTTTGCTTTGGAGATAGAGAAGGAAGCTGATAACTACAGTGATTGTGAAAGACTTTCCAAAGCATTCTTGCAAGAGCTAAATACTTTTGAGATTCCGCTCCTAAAGAGCAAAGCAGTCATAGATGCTAATGTTAGAGAAAAGGAGAATTTTAGTGACCTGAAAGGTGAAATCAACAAGCAAATTGTACAGGCTCAGGCTGACATAGAAGATCTCAAGAGGCAACTCGAAGAAAGCAAGGTTGAAAGGAAGCACAAAGAAGAGGTTGAGGCTATCAGGAAGTTGATTGCTATGCAGCCCCCAAGATCAGAAACTCAGAAGGTTATAACAGAGCTTGAGAAAGAGATAGCTATGTTGGAAACAGAGAATACTGCTAGTTCGAGGACATTGGACCTTCGTAAAAAGCAGTTTGCCCTTTTACTGCATGTGGTATGTATCTTCCTGCAAACTTAATTTCATTAATGCTTTTGGTTTCTTTGCATTATCCCTTGGCCTAAAAGGCTAAAACTATTCTTATTTTGAAGAAGCATAAGTCTAATGCTTCCTTAATTCCTTATTCGTTCTTACACTAGTTACGCAGCATATATCCAAATTTGCAGACCAACACATCTCTTTTTTTTTGTTGGTCTCCATTTTTCCAACCTTGTAGTTTTGTTTAATTTCTGGATTGGTCTGGTTTTCTTAGCCAATATCTATTATGATATATTGTTCTATTTTCTTGAATAAAAAAACTGGTTATATTGCTAAAAAAATATCTCAAATAAATAAGATTACTTCTGAGACCCACTATTTAGTTTGACAGGCCCAAAACTGCAAAACCGAACCAATGAGACCAAATCAAATATTATTATTTTTCGGTTTCGGAAATTGAAAAATCGGAAGTCAAAAAACTGAGTGAACTTTTGCGAAATCGAACTGACTGACCAACGCCCCTCATTAATCTAAAGAGTCGCTGAAGTAAGTGTACACATGAAATACTTTAGATTCTATTGCACAGAATCAGAGTAAGAGGAAAAGAGAAACTGATTGATTTTCTTTCCTAGTTTTGATTTTTTTCTTGATAGGTTTTTGGTGTTTTGACATTTCTTATTGAATTTATCTTTTATTTACTGACAATCTAAAGAACTTTCACATTATCAATGTCTTTAATCTATTATAGCATGTTATTATCTTGTTGTCTAGTTTACCAAATTAGGCTTGTTTTACACAATTACCTATTGTTGCATGACCAGTTTAATCAGATGTAGTATGAGTGGCGTGTCACAAATTAAGGTGTATGCGAGAAAAGGAGGACAATGTAGCACCCCGATTTCATAGAACGTTATGATTGCCTACTGTTTAATTTATGTAACAGTTTTCCGGCTCTCTTGAAATCCAATTTTTCGTGTTATTTAAAAACTTCTATTTAAAGAATATTTTGTATAATATGTACTTATTAGTGAGAAATTTATGACCACGGTTATCAAAAAAAAATTGAAGTAAATTAAAAAAATTATGATACACTTGATTGGTGGAGAACTTGCTTTTACCAAGGGAGGGATGTCCAGTGAGCAGTAGAGGTAGTCTAACAACCAAATAAAAGAAGTATCTTGTGGAGGTATAATGTAATTTTGAGAATTAAGAACTATGCTCGACATATTCTAAGACAAGGAGGTGTTATGGTGCAAATTCTTCCATCTCCTTAAATTTGAGTAACTAGATCTTTTTAAGACTAGTTTTTCACTATATGTTTGCTCATCCTTTGAGTCATCAGGTGATTGAATTGGGTTTATTGAGATCGTTCCTTAATGGTTCCAAGTCTAAGACTTTGATTGAAATGCCTTTTTAGATCTATGATATTATAATTGATAAGGATTGGCTCATTATATACTATGCATTGGTGGTTTGTAAGTTGAAGTATGTAGCTTTTAGAAATTCTCATACTCACATATTTCAAGCAAAAAGATCGATGATATCTAATATTGTTTTTGTTGTTTTGGCGTGGAAGATGATTCACCATGATTCTGAAATCTATCTAGAATGAGCTTGACCTTTGAATCTATAGGAGCGTCAAAATGTTTACAATCTAAGAGCTATTTTCCTCCTGCATGTTCAAGCGTATTTTCTTTTCTGTAATTTCCCAAGGTTTTGGTCTCAAAGTGATTTGACAATGTTGCTTTAGTTGGGAAATTCCTTGGTCATTGCGGGTTATGAGAATGTCATTGACAGAAACAATCAAACTAGCATACATTGCTAGTAGTAGTGTCAGAGAGTGAGAAAGGATGGATCATAATTGGGTTGAGTTGTCATCCAGGCAAGTGTGATATGATCTGAGCAAATGGAGATATTGTATTGTATCATCCGCTGGTTCATAATTCAAACTTTGGCGAGCTTGATTGACACACGGTGCTATCAGTGAGAATTTTGGCAATAGGATACTAGGATAAGGTTTGTTGGAGACATGGGACTCTTTGCACAACTTGATGCAGCTTCAATGTGACTTTTCACATATTATAACTTCCACATCTCAAATCTAGACATAGTTACAGCAATAAATCAAATTGAACTGAAACCCAATCAATATAAATCAGGTAATATCCTCAACAAATCTCTTCATTTTAAATTCTTTTAATCATCTAATTAGTGTTTGTTTTATTTATCTAATTGGTCTGCGTACACCCATCCTCTGTAGACCCCACTTGTGGGATCTCACTAGGTACGTTGTTGTTTGTTCGTTTTATAGTTAGTTTTCTTGTATTTCATATATTCTTATTATTTATAATTTAAGCTTTTCTATGCTAATTTGTGCATTTTTTGTTGCGCTTTAAGCTTTAGCAGATCTTAGGTTTTTATTACAGTTTTTTTCTTTGACAGATCACTGCTAAGATTGAATATGAGATTTCCCATGTTTGGAATTACTCTGTTTAGGAATGTGGAACTTTTTAAGTAGTACATTAATGAGAGAAAACCTTAATTTGGTAAGAGTAGCACATATCTTTTGACAAATGTTCTCTTTATTCTTTTTTTTGGTTAGGTTGATGAGTTGCAGAACACAATAGAGGAAGAGCAAAGGAGTTTGGTTGAAGAGATGAGGAATGCTGTCGGTGATCATAACAAGAGTGGGGTGGGGGATGCTACCATGGGTCCTGAAGCAATGGCTGTCGATTAGCATGTGAATCCTTAGTTCTTGTATGCTAGGTTTAATCTTATGTACACATTTCACACTGGCTGGTCACTTATTGCAGAATTCTGTTTGACTGTAGCAATAATTAAGTTTGTCCTATTTGAAAGTGAGACGTGGATTTAGGGACTTGCCGTATGTATGATGCTTTTGCAAGCTGTACGAAAGCTTTGTGTGCTGCTCGATTTTTAGGTGTATTATTGATCTTCAGGTCTTGGAGTGCTGCTAAGTTTTACCAGGTAAACGTTTTTACTGCAATGAGCAGGATTTGCATCTCATCATTCATATGAAAATGCTAAGCTGGGAATGCAAAAATATACTAGTAGGTTGCACATCTGGTGTTACTGGAGAAACATTTGCTTCATTAGCAGTCTCTTCTATTGCTCTATTGTGCTACCTGGGATACTATTCGATTGTCGAGAAATCTTTATTTCTTTTGAGTTTTGCTTAGCGTCCATTCGAGACTTCTGTCTATTGGAGCTCAAGCTTGTGGTGTATAACATTAAGTGAGATGGATTTGATCATATTGCTCTGTAGAATTCGTTCCATTGTGTATTCAAGTTGCTATGATTTAGCATTTTGGCTGTTCATAGAATTATAGAACTATGTTTTAAGATTCATTGATGGCTGTCTTTATAACTGTGTTTAATGTTGGATTCTCATTCACAAAAATGAAAGAATCAGAAAAGAGTCTTTTCTTATGTCACAAGCATTGTGGTGTAGCTATGTATGCCCAAGGGTGGTCATTTAACACATCTCATTGGAAAATTATACTGTAGGTATAGGTTAATCTTTAAATACCTTTTATGGAATTCTTGATTTTGCTACCGATTTCATATCATATAACAGGATAGGCAATTTATATATTGCAGTACGAGAAATGTTAAGTTTGTCATTATTGTTTTCCATTTATCACATTATTTTGTTACTAATATTGTTTTTGTCTCGTAGTATATATATTGCTCTTCATGGTAGCCGTTGTGTTGTATTTATTGTTTTTTCTTCTCTTGGAGCTTGATATATTTAAGCCGAAGGTCTTTTGAAAAGATCTTTATCTCCTTCAGATCCTACTTGTGAAATTTCACTGGGTATGTTGTACTGCAAGAAATGTAACAACTCTAACAAAATAAGATTGTTGACAGTGACTTCCTATCATAATTTCAGTGAAGGCAACACATTCATTCAATCTAACCGTTCGTTTGGTTTGGATGGAAATTATGATGGGATAAATTATGATAGAATAAGTTATGCTGGGATTACTATGCTGAGATTAATTTTTATTATTTGTTTGGTTTGACAAATTCAAAATACTATTCATAGTGTGAGTTTACTAAAATACCCTTCACCTTATTTTTTTAAATTTTCTTTGTAGGCTTTAATTATTCATTGTTAAAAATAAATTTTCATCTTATTTAACGTATGTGTATACATTTTTATATTTCTTTGTAAGCTTTAATTATTCATTGTTAAAAATAAATTTTCATCTTATTTAACGTATGTGTATACATTTTCATGATTGTGCCATGTGTTTTTAAAATTAAACTTTTCATATTATTTAACTTAAAAATAAAACTTTCATCTTATTTAGATTTAAATAAACTTTTCATCTTATTTAACTTAAAAAATAAAATTTTTATCTTATTTAACTTAAAAATAAAACTTTCATCTTGTTTAGCTTAGAAATAAACTTCCATTTTAATTTTACTAAAAGTAAAAAAATATTTTATTGAAATAGTTGACATTTTAATTGATATATAAGATGTAATTTTTAAGTGAGTAATAAACTATTTAATTTAAAATATAAAACTTAGTAGTGGAGTGAACATTTTAAGAGAAATCAAAATATAAATAAACATAAGTATTACACAAATAAATTCAACTTATAATATATTCGTAAATAAAAATTGTATTTATAAAATATAATTTCTTAATTAAAAATATAAAAACAATCATTAATCAAGGTTGTGGAATTACTATAAATATTATTAAAAAAATATTAATATAAAAAATGGTGTATAAAAGAAAGTTTAGAGAGGACATTTTTGTTATTTCACTTACTTAATCCCAGGATATAGATTATTATTCCATCTTAATCCTGGGATAAGTAATCCCAGTCTCTCCAACCAAACAAGGAAATTAAGGTCACTTCGTGGGATTAGGCTCCCTTATCCATTACACCAAACGACCCGAACTTTATTCCAGTGAGCTGATCACATTTACAATAGTTTCAACAGTACTCCATACATTTGCAAATTAGCTAACTTGTATAATATAATCATCTCCATTGTCAACACCTATGTATGTGCAAAGTTGTCTACTATTTCTGAAAGAATGACAAACGCTGCACCTCCGAAAACAAGAGAAAGGGTGATCTTTCCTCCGGGAACCAACGGAGGTAAGTTTGGAGTTTGAATTGATTCCGAATATCTGTCTGACCAGGACATTGCAGCTGGAAGTAGTCCAAAAAGCACCAAAACTACAAAGACGCAACCACACGAATTAAATAAATTGGGGAGCGATAAAATGGAAGCTGGTGGCCTAAGCATCCCCTGTTCATGCAGTCAAGAGATGCACCCCAAAGAGGTATTGATGTAGTCAGTCTACCCTAATGTAAGCTCGAACTTGTGTCATGATATATAGGTCACACTGAGACAACTTTACCGTTGTCTCCCCTTTCTTGTGAGTGATAACTGTAAAAATAGGCGCACTAAGCTCCTACCACATTTGATTACATTCTTTTATGTACTTTATGGATATGTTGCTTGGACTATTCAAAAATATCGTCTCAAGAGTGTCAAATCCTACAAAAGCTATGCATTTTTGGAGGATTCGACATAGTTACAGCAACATTTACGGAGGTCCCAGAGACATTGACATCATGACACTTTGTAAACCATTTTTTCACTAATGTTCATATTATTCCTGACCGCCTGATTACAGTAAAAGAAAGGCATGCTGTAGGTAAATAGGTAAATCTTCATACCTCCATAGGTTCCAGCGAAATCCAACGCTTTGAAGAATATCTCTGGATCTAGCAGTGAAAGTATTAGCGGAGGAACCAGAGTAAGTAAGTACGGCAGAGGCCTGTTAGGACCCGATGGGAGTTTCAGCACTGCCAGAAGTTCAATGACAACAGTAAAGCATGAGTTAGACCTCATAAACAGTGCTAAAACTGAGACTTATCACAGTATTCAAACCAGCTTATTGAGATTACATAATATAATAAATCTACAAGGTAATGATGTTGCTAGTGGACCACAACAACGTACCTAATGTAATCCCACAAGTAGAGTCTGGGATGATTAGAGTGTAAGCGGACCTTACCCCTACCTCGTAGAGATAGAGAGGTTGTTTTCAATAAATCCTTGGCTTAAACAAAGCATTTCCAAACATTTTAAAAAAGGGAATACAGAAATGAGTGCAGTAACAACAACGAAATAATGTGAAATGAAGAGCAGTACACAACACTCACAAAAAAAATAGTAATGACGACGAAATAATGTCATAACCGAAGCACAGAAGAAAAGGTGATAACTGGAATCAAAAGACAAGAATAGTGCTAATACTACTGGAAAGAAAGAAGGTCCCAGTGGGATCACCAAGTCTATTCTGTAGGAAAGTGAGAGAACACTCAACTACCAACTAATCTGCAACCTCCAAACCCTCCTATCTAAGATCATGTCCTCGATAAATAAGTTGCACCATAAATAGAAAACCAAATAAAGAAGATCCTACACAAGACAATCATGCACAACTAAACTAACTGCAACCCCAAGTTTAGCTAACAAGAGAAGTCTTGAAGATAGTACATGTTCATAGATTAAACAATTACAGAGTTAAGTCACTCACAGTCAGCAAGAAAGTCCACAAGTCCCAAGACAAACCCGATATAAGAAGTAGCAATTGCCAGAAGTGAAAAGATATCAACTATTGGCTGCAAACACAATGTCAAGATAAGAGTTCAATAAAGAAATATAGTATATCATCGAAATAAGTACCAACCCCAACGATTCCACTAGTAGACCGCAATAGTTGTAGTGGATCCGCAATCTTATCTGCTTCAGTTCCAAGAGTTGTAATTGTTCCCAAAATGACTCCATTCCAAACAAGAAATAGCGCAAGGGGAATTGCTGTCCCAAAAATTATAGCGCTCCTGTGCAAGTGCCACAACAATCAAATTATTTAGAACGTAGCAATAACCAACTATACAGTACTACCTGAAATATTAAAATAGGAAGCTATATAAAGCAAAGATGGATGGAGTGAAACAGCCTATACAAAGGACGATGACCAAATTTCAGAAAAAAATTGTGGATGGTTTATTCCAGCACTGAAATTTAAATATAACAACTTACCAGTGAAATCCTACAAGTGGGATCTGAGGAGCGTAAAATGTACGCCACCTTACGATTACCACATAGAGACTGAAGATTTAAATATAAGTCAAATAATTTCCTTAGTTCAGGCGTCCAATGGATTACATCATATGTTAAGTGTAGAGGAAACAAAGAGTAAATCATGTTATTAAGTGAGCCAAAGATATAGATTCCGCTGCACCTCCGAAAACAAGAGAAAGGGTGATCTTTCCTCCGGGAACCAACGGAGGTAAGTTTGGAGTTTGAATTGATTCCGAATACCGAATTATGTGTACATAAGGTATACAAGTATATGCTATATGTTGCAGTAATGAGAGCAATATAGTGATAATCACCTTACTTTTGAGAGGTCCCCTTCAAGATTTGTACAGAGAACAGGTACAACATTCTGAGAACAGAAGGCAATTTATTAAGACACACATTCCCAGGGTGACGATATGAGCTGATTGTGAAAAATATGTTACCTGATAAACAAAAGAAAGTGCAATTATGGGTATACTTTGCGGAGCAGCTTCAAAATTAGCTTTTAAAAGAGCATCCCAGTGCAAGTCTCCACTTGCAACAATCTAAAGCACAAAAGATGGGATATTAATATTTCTCGCCGGCCATTCCCCATGCTTTACAATAAGCTTGATGTAGTTGTTTCTGAGATATGGATTAATATGGCACAAGTTTGCCATTGGAGTTTTAAATTTGTCAAATTTGAAATATCACTTGTTTTTTGGGTGGCGAGGCATGAAATTGTATTAAATCCATTATCATCTGTATAGCATATATAAACAACAAATAATTGGGATCATGTCTAAACATTAAGAATCTTAAATGGACCAATAGTCATCTACCAATGTAATATTCATATGGCTCACGAACTGCCATTGGGAAAAGCTGTTGACACAAACGTTTACATGCAAGCATTTCAAGCAACATCCTATAAATGTGCATTACTCAGAAACTTCTTTTGCTGGTCTGCATGTAATGTATGGGAATGTATCAACTCCTTTGTCAATTGTATAGCATGTATAAATGACAAATAAAGCAGGCCATGTTTGTTAAGAAGCTCATTTTAGCCAATAACCAACTACTATTGTATTGTTTGTATTAGTGAGGCCAGGTGAAGTTATCACTTCTTTTACACGCAGGGGTGGCTCGACAATGTTAGAATAAAGGCAAGTGCATTAGGTCTCCAAATTTGAGGCGCCTCAATTTTTATTTTAGTAATAATAGGTTATAGATTTTATTTAGAAAAAATACTAAGTACTATTTACAAGAAAGATTATTTATTTCATACAAAAAGAAAGAATTATGAGAATAAGTTTGGCACATCAGGAGTATGATCAGTTGAAAATAATTACGAAATGAAATCAATTATAATTTTTTTAAACAATTCTGCTTCTCTAGAGATAGAAGAATAAAATTTGTAAAAGAATATATTAAATTTATTTTTTTAAGTTTAAGGCCTCCATTTGATTTTTGCCTTAAGCCACTAGTGTGCTTTAGCCGCTCCTATTTACACGTAACATCATATGTAGCTTCAGGAAGTTCCATTAAATAAACCTGTTGCCAAGAGCCATTTACTACTGGGCTAGTTTCAATTTAACTTGATGGACATTTTGTCTAATATGCCATTTACTATTTCATGTAATATCTCAAATAAAAATTCTGCTGATGTCATTGCGAAGAAATTTAACAAAAACATCTGTACTTATGGGAAGTATAAAATATCATGTCTACAGCATATATAAACAAGAAGCAAAGCTGAACATGTCCAAGCAATAAGAAGCTCAAATGATCCAATAATCATATACTAATCTAATGAGCATATAGCATATAGTACTATATGAAGTAATTCACTTTTTTCATATATATCATTATATCTTTTTGATCAGCCACTGAGCAAAACTATTGGTAAGAAGCATTACCATCTCATGCAACATCTAAAAACTTAATGTCCTCAAAGTCTAGACCGTCTGAATGATTCAGACAGCAACTTACCTATGTTGGTGTCATCAATTGAGGCATATATTGGCATGAGTTGGCTACGATGGCACCAACTTCGGTGAAGTATGAAAATAGATTGTCTACAGAGAGGAATATCAAAACTGCTCCCCAAAAAGTAAAGTGGAAAAAGCTATATATCATCCTAAAGACAATAATAATAGTTTTCTTCTACTTGATAAGAAAGGAAATTACCACAAGAGCTGTGAAAGAGGCAATGATTCCAAACACAAGGACACCGTTAACCGCCCCAATAGTTCGCTGGCTAAACAAAATTAGAAAATGTCACTTACACAATTTTCAATCATGTATGAGTTTTCAAAAAAGAGAAGGAATTATTCCTCCATGCAGAAGAGAATAACAATGAAATTAACAGTGCAGTATACAACTCCTGAGGCACAACGTGGGTATTTAGCAATGTTTCCTTTACCAACAGTTGAAAGGGCATATCTATTTCCATGAAATGAATTTCATACACAATGTGAGTAGTTAGTGAAGCAAATGGCATCCTGTCTTTGAACAAGGAATAAAAGGATTGGGGATAACAAGAAGTTCTTCTTCAGATGTTTATATTTTGTTTAATTTTTTGAAAAGTATATTTCTCCAGATGTAACAAAGAATTAAAGAGTCAAAAAGCATAGGAAGGTCACAAACCAAGGAGTACACGTTGAAATTAAACCATTCATCACAAAAATGCTTTCACATGAATATTGAGGTGTTGAAAGGTTGGTTATGGATAGTTTTAGGAGAAGTAGAGGTAGGCCGAAAAAGTATTGGGAAAAGGTAGTTAGACAGGACATGACATAGCTTTAGCTTACCGATGACATGACCTTAGGTAGGAGGCTATGAAGGACATAAATTAGTGTAGAGGGCTAGTAGATAGTTGAGCATTGTCTCGCTTCCATACAAGTAGTCATAGTAGTACTCTTGTAGTTTCTTGATCTTTGATTTCTATTACCATCTGTTGTTTCTTGTACTTCAACTATAACATTATTTTATTGTAGTTACTGTTCCTATTTTTCAGAATGTTTTACCATGCTATATTTAGTATTTTATCGAGGCTTCTTCACTTCATTTCTTTCCCCGGATTGCTTTGCTATGCTTTCCCTTTAGTCGAGAGTCCACCGAAACAACCTCTCTACCTTCCAAAATAGGGGTAAGGTCTGCATACACACTACCCTCTCCAGATCCATTTGTGGGATTACACTGGGTATGTTATTGTTGTTGTTGTATCGAAGCATGTCAAAGAATCCATTCTTAAACACTTTCTCTTGGATCTTATTAAAATGCACTAGACCTTCATGGATCAAACTATTTTTAAAGGCAAAGCATACTTGAAGTCGTTGATTTTTAACAAGGGGTGACTTATCGTGTCAATAAGAAAGGAGGAACATGACCAGCAAAAATGAGAAAGCAATGCGAACCTTCCATAGAAGCAAATCCCTCCAAGAAGCAGTGAAAAGAAGGTTGCGGTTTCCCATCTGCAATCATAATGCTGCCATCAACACCTAAAAATCATATGAAACGATTTACAATATTCTTCAAGAGGCTATGAGAAATTAATGCGAAACTTATGGTGTTTTTAAATAATGCATACAGGAATAACAAAAGATCCTAAAGATATCCTACTGACTATTTAGAAAGAATTGGTAAATCGACATGATTATCAGTTATCTACGGCAAATGAACTTATCTGGAAGTAAATTTCACCATTTTAAAAAAAGAAAATCACACTATAGTTGATGAATGTAACACTGTTACATAAAATGTGGATATTTCATCATTTTCATTCATAGCGAAGATCAAGATTGTGTAAAGTCAAATAAACATCAAAGACAAAATTCACTTTTGCAACATTTCGACCAAGAAAAACCTTAGATCTGTTAGCAAAAGGATGAGGAGCAATAGAACCCATTTCCAAGTAAACCTTCTATTTACTGATACTACAAATCGGAAACAACCTCTCTACCTCCCAAAGGTAGGGTAAGGTCTGTGTTACCTACCCAGACCACTTGTGGGATCATACTAAGTATGTTGTTACTTGCAATTCCTAAAATGCCTCCTCTCAAGTATATTCAGGACTGGCAGGCAGCAGTGCAGGTAGAACCTCCAAGACCAAGAGGTAGCACAAGGACATAGTCCACGATGACATAAGGCATCAAACTTTTCTCAGGAACTATAAATTGGAAAGTCAAAACTCTTGAGAATTGTAAAAGCCCAGGACTCACCACAATATAGTATTTACTTTTCTTATGAAACAGCGAATTTAAATGATTACATGATAAACAATATTTTAAGAACATCATCAACTAAAGCATAAAAATATATAACTGATAATACTATCAAAAGTTTTAAGAGAAATTAGCACATACGATGGAATCCCGCTGAAGGTTGTCAATATATCTGAAGAACGAGCCACATAGGCAACAAGAAGGGCATAATGGATGAAAATGTAGGACCAGCTGCCATCAGAAACACAGTTTCATCAGATGGAAAATTATTCAAATCAAAAGTTTCTGGGAGTGATTTGGACATGAAACTAAAGGGAAATGTTATTGCTGACTGGTCGTATATGTCGAACTAATAAGAATTGATCCTCATAAATAAGAAAATATTGTTGGAGGGAAGGGGGGGGGGGTTGGGGTGTAAATCAATTAATGATAAGTAACATACACCAAAGAATACCATCAAAGGTCAATTACAACACTTCTTCTTCCTTTATCTCTTAAAGCAACTGATACTCATTATTGTAACACGAGTTGTGTTTACTGGAAAAGTTTTGGGATCCAAGCAATAAGGATAACCACTTTTTGCAGCATTAACAATGTAAGATCAACCTACCAAGCTACTTGCACTCCGGCATTTCCTAGGGTTCTCCTGACCATAGACACCTGAAATAGCCATGTCCCATAGAGATAAGAAATGAATGGAATTAGTTGAAAAGAAAAGCATGCATTTTGTAACGCATGGCTACCAGATCCAGAGGAAGTGAGGAAACAGCTTCAAATAAGGTCTTAAGCGTGATGAGAATTGAGATGTATAATTGATACTATCTATAATGTTCATAAGAAACTACTGTGAAATAAGACCATTTATTTCAAACATTGTAGACGTAAAAACGATCATCTTTATTTCCAAGTTAACATCGGATAATGACAGATGACATCTGCTTTTAGTAATTTGATAAAACCATTTTTCGAACAAGGAAGAAGGAGAAAATTTATGTGCAGATCAATAAGTATCTTACCAATGAAACACCACCTGAGCCAAGCTCACACATTGTCTTTACATTTACTTCGGCAATAAGTAGTCCAGTCACCACCTGCACAAGTTTGCATTCCCAAGAATCTTATTAGTGCAGAAAATTGAGGGCCTGTTTGTTTGTGAGTGGGATGGAGGAAATATAAGAAGAATCAGATGTAGCAGTCAGAAAAACAAGCAATAACATTCTATTAATGTGGAGGTTATTATATAGAAGGAACCAAAAGGACAACCAGTGAATAAAGTAATCGACTTTTACATGTGTACTGGTTTTCCATGGATTCTAGAGAAACCAGATAAGAAAATGAAAAAAAAAAACTGATAAAGTAGAAAGAATGCTGAATCATTTACCATATAAATCCAGCATATAATGCAAACTACAGCAGAGGCTAGAAATCCAGATTCTTGTGTGACTGCAGGAATAGCAAGAATACCTGCACCTACCTATTCAAGATACAAAGATGTTAGTCTCACCCTAGTCCTTTCATTCATGTTACTTGAGAGAAAACATAGGTGAGGTGATGCCAATAGAGAAAGAATCTTTAATCAGAATATGCACGTGAATTGTTGATATTCATAGAAGGAAACTACAACAATCAAAATATAAACAATATGCATAGCCACGAAAAACTCATGTATTCATATTTTGAAATCGGCAACCTTCCTCTTCAAGCACTTCACATTACTTCATTAACTTCCTCAGACTTGTAAATACATGGCTTTAAAGTAATAATAAATTAAGTTAAATTAAAGTTTCTGGTAGAATAACACTGGATAGGATCTATCTTTCAGTAACATGAATTTGGAGGTTTATTCGATATCATGAAAATGATAATGTCCTAATAAAGGGAAAGCAATTTAGGATTATATAGAAGATCAGTTGTTTCAAAAGCAGCAGAAAGTTGACTCTACAGAAGTACCAGCTTTGACATGTAACAACCACAAAAAAATTCAGATGACACTGTGTGCGTGTATAATATATAAATGAAGTACATACACATGCACAGTTCACACAGTGAGAAAGGGAGAGAAAACGTACAGTGGTGCCAGCGACGAGAAAAATGGCACTGCTGAGACTTCCTGGAGAATTGAGGATGACAGTTAAGCAAATACATAAAACGTCAAGATCCCCATAAAACAAAAATTCTAAAAGAACATTGTTTTTATACTTAAGGGTATAACAAGCACAGCTTTTGGCTTTAACATTATTGACAACACCAATCCAACTAAAGTCCTGAAGGCAAAATTTTCCTTAAATAAGGTAATCCTACAATAACATGTCTTGTATTGTTGTTCATCACATGAAAATTCCTACAATAGTATTCACTGCGTTAAAAAATCCATGCATTATAGCATAATTAACATGGCGACCAAACAATCTCCCCCAGAGTATTATGTGTTAAATAGTTACTCAATCCATTTCAATTTATGTAAGGCGGGACTGGCCACAAAGTTTAAGAGAATAGACAAGACTATTGAGACTTGTAATCTAATATAAGTCATAAAAATTTAAGGGGCTATAAATCATGCATAAAATAAGAAGTTTAAAGTTAAAGTGGTACTAAATATAGAAAGATCATTCTTTTCGAGACCGACTAAAAAGAAAGTTAGTGCAAAATATGTACAAAAATTAAATATACCCCCTCCTTTTCAATTTGGTTTTAAATTTTCTTTTTTTTTTGGGTAACTCTTAAATTCTAACTTTTTCTCGATGACACATTAAAACCACTAGGATAAACAGCACTTCGATACATCCTACGTATTTAGTTTAAGATTACAATGCGTTCTTTATTTTCTTAAAATTCATCCCAAGTCAAAATCTAACAAGCAAATTGAAACACAGTGAGTTTTCAGTACTAACTAAAAAAGGAAAGTAGCACTGAATATGTACTAAAATTAAATTTAAAACTAAATTCTACAACTAAATACCCACAAAGTTCAAATCTTGGATTAGACCATTATAGTAAAGCCAGATAAAAGAGTGAAATACCTGGTTCTCTCTTCAAAGTGGCTTGATTGAGATTAGAAAAAAGTCTTTCAAACTCATAAACTTGTTCCTCATACCCTTTTTCTCCTTCAATTTCTTCAGTCTTTGGTTCAGTGGACTGTCTTTGGGAGTAACACTTGAATAAAGATGGTGACTTTGAGCTTATAGAACAACATTTGGGAAAAATCTTTGTGGGTACCAAACATGATTTTGAAGAAAATCCACAAAATGGGTTTTTAGTATAAGGAATGGGAAGCTTGAAATGTAGTAACAAAGAAGAAGATGATGAAGAAAAAGCCATTTTTAGAGTGGGGTTTAACTTTTCTTGATACTTTTCCTTTTTCTTAGATTTTTGTGCACTTCTTCTTCTTCTCTTTCTTACATACAGCCACTTCTTTTTGGCTTTGAGTTGATTGGGTGAGAAAAAAAAAACTTCAAAATTGTATATACTTATGATATATCTTAGAAATTATTAAGTTTGGAGAAGGTAATGTGTACGCAAATTCACTTCTTGTTATAATATATATTACAAAGAAAAAAAATTACTTTTAGAAAGTTAGTTATCTAAGAAGAAACAAAAAGGGAAAACGAAAATATTGTTAATGTGGAATTTTAAGAACTTTTAAAATTATATAAAGACCTGTTTGATGGTAAAAATTATTTATTTTTTTAAAAAAATTAATTTAATATTAATGTTTAGACTTGAAAATTTCAAATCCAACTTGAGATTATACTTTAAAATTAGAATACACTTGTAAACTATTTTTCAACTCACTATTCACTTTAATATTGTATTTAAATACCACAAATACCTTTTAAATATTCTTTACAAAAATAAAACCAAATGTACCTTCAATTCAATAAATTTCAAAGAACATAAATAATATTTGAAATTTATGATCAAATACCTACTGAGAGTTCTCTATAATTATTTATAATATTATTTCATTACGACAAGTCAATTTTTTAAACTAATTTTTTGTGTGTTAATTGAATCAATAATAATACCTTAAATCATGAGGGAAGTATATTGCCAAGTATATATATGACAATATTATATGTCACAATTTTAAAAATGGATGTGATGGCCTAAAATCAATGGTACCAATAAAATGTGAAAGGATAATAAAAATAAAAGCTTAACTTCTTCTGATAATAAGTCAACTTAATTAAAATACTCAAAACTTGATTGTTACGTGTTTAATGTATTACAACAGATTTGAAAAAAAAAATACAAGTCTCAAATGATGTTATCTCTAAAGTAGAATAAGATCATAAAAAGAGGGAGGAAGGTTCGCTTAAATAACAAATAACTACCTTACTGATCTCAACAGAAAGCCTAAAAAAAGAAGAGAAGAGAGAGTATCACGAAAATTCGAGCAAATAACCTACAAAAATGTATAAGCAATGGTTGAGCACCAACAACATGGTACTCAGCAAGCAAACTCCTAAACGCCAAGTTCAAGTAATACAGAATACAAGTATTCATAACTCAGCTCTAATCGGGCCTCCATAACTACAACCTGCATAAAATTAAATCAGTCCAACCTAACAGTTCACAATGTACATAGCATATAGCTAAATAACAACACGCCAATAATGACAAATCAACAACACAAGGATCAAGTTCATCCATCACAAGTTTCATAAAAAAGGCACTCATCACAAGTTCATAAATAATAAAGATGTGTAACGCATTGCAATACAATGCCAAGTATAATGATGCATGTTGGACGTAGTGATACACACCCGCTAACTCTCAGTCTGAGACCCACGAGGGACTTTTAGTCCATGCATTCGTCATCGTGTGTGGCATGACCCTTTGAATCATAGTATCCATCGTAGCGTGCGACACGACCCTTGAATCATAGTATCTGTCGCGGAGTATGACACGGTCCTCAAATTATATTATTAGTCGCGACATGTGACACTTCCTCAAAATGGTACATCCTCTTTAATTCTTATTTTTTCTCAATTCATATAACTTTTGTCACAAGCTTATCTCAGAATCAATGCAAATATGCATGTTCACACAAATAATGAGGAGATGACTATTTTTCTAACAGCACACAATTCACAACAACATAATTATGATGCAAAAAACCTTTGAAATCATTTTCGACATATCGTACATCAATATATAAGCAAGTTGCCCTTTTTTCTTTTTCCTTTATTATTCTTTTTTTAATAATTAAGTATAAAATCAATAAATTTCACTAATTCTATTTTAATAATTATGGGTAAAGTGATACCGAGTATTAAATAAATTAATAATTTAGTTTGCCAATTAAATTAATGATCTAGAATTACTCGTTAATTAAATAGTCGTAGTTACCGGATGGTCGAAAATTTTCAATTTTAAATTTACAAAAAAGATCCTTTACGAAAGAAAGAGAATTTATTTTCAAAATGACCTAATTAATCAATACATCATATTTAATTAATATATTTAACCAAAGACCAGTTCGACTTTTAAATATGTTGACTTGATTGAAATGGCTATAAAATTATAATAATTTTGTGCATGCATAAAAAAATTGTATGTTAATTTAGGTTTTATATATATAGCTTGGATCAGTTCAATTTTTAATACGTTGACTTGATTGACATTGCGACAAATTAACATGGTTTATTAAATGCATAAGAGGAAGAAGGAAATATATGTGTTAATTCAAATCATATATTTGAGCGAACTTTTAGGTATGCCAACTTGATCAACATGACGACAAATTATCGTGATTCATTGCATGCATCAAAGGAATACGTCAATTTGTATGTTATTTAGATTATATATTTAGTCTACGTCAGTTTAATTCTTAGATATGTTCACATGAGGAACATGACGGCAAATTACATGATTTAGCGTATGCATCAAAAGAATAAAAGCTTGTTTTTGGATAGGCTAACTTTGACGCTTTTTCCAATTGTACGGAGTTTATGATAAAATTCAAAATAACTTTTAAATTAAATAATTTTAGGTCAAAATAAGCAAAACATGATAAATTGGAACCCCCAATTTATAATTCTTGGCTTATTTTAACTTAAATATGATGCTTTGATTAATTATCTTAGTTTTTTTTATCCTGTATAATTGTTTATATTTCTCATAAATTAAGCTTCCACACTTGAAGCTTAAAAGCTATTTATTAAATTTATGCCAACTCAAACAGACTTTCAGTAAATATCACGTAAAATAAATATATCCACATTTTTTATCGTAATTATCATTTAACGTGAAAAATTAACTATGGACAACCAACATGCACCAATTATGAATAAGTTTTTCTTTGACTAAAGAAGAATTCTTTCTATAAAATTAATGTTTAGATTTTAACTTTTGTCATTTTTATTTTATTTTAATTAAGTTCCCATTTGACCGTAAAAATTATGAAATTTGAAAAAAAAAATTATTTTCAAAGTGAAAATGGTATTTAGAAAGTAAATTGTATTTGACCATGAATACAAATTGAAGCTATTTTTAGAATTTTTATGAGTGAATTAGGATGTATTTAAATTTCGATTTGGAAATATTTTCTAGGAAAATTAGTGAAGTTATGTTTTTGTGTTCGATACACAAGCAAAGGATATTATTCCAAAAATATTTGTACATAATCTAGACAAATGAGTTGTATTAGAAGATGAGAAGTACAGAGTGTAAGGTAAAAATGAAGTGCGTTAGAGGAAGTAGAGTACACAACCAACGAGTAACAACACTTGTTTTCATAACTTTCATTAGTTAAGTCATTTTTCCTATTGTTAAGAAGATCGTTGTCTCAGAGAAAATATTTTTAAAAAACTTTAATTAATCAAACATGAGAAAATCATCAAACATTTTCTGAACACACCCTTAGACGAAAAAGGTAAGAACAACTTTTTGGTATTTTTCAAATTTCAAAATTGTACGATCAAACATAATTTTTAAAATTCAATTCCAAATAGATTATTAGAAAATATTCATGATCAAACAGCCACTTAAGTATCACATGAACTTATCCATCTATACTACCTTAAAGCATGAACATGTTAGAATTTTGTCGTTGTTTCTTTCCCAACCCTCACACTGCAAACTCCTTCCGAAGAGTTGCCGCATCCCACTCTCAAACATTGAATAGACGCCAACAATCAACATCACTCCCTAACAGCAGTCATGGAGTCAATATTTTTGTCAAAGCTGCTCATACTTTTAGAACATGGGTGAATTATTTTTGTATTAAGGATGTTCAATAATTGATATATATCAAAATATTTATATTTAACCTATATATTAAAAAAAATCAACGAAGGGTGTTCATCTGACTATCTTGGGTGAATATAGCTCTGTCCCTGCCTAATAGATGCTACTTATCATTTTTACTTTAAAACCACCCAGTGAAGATGGCATCCAATTTCTGCAAAAGAGTCCACACACAAGAAAAACTTATCAACTCTTTTTGCAATGCTTTAGATTCCACTCCTTGTTCTTGGTTTGGTGTGAATGTGATAGAACTCACCTTGTCACCTCTTCGAACCTCTCCGGCTATCAAATTTCTGGCCAATTGGGACATGAAATTGCTTATTTGGAGCACTTGCGTCGCGTTGATTTGGGGGATAATGCTTTCTCTGGCTCCGTTCCTTCAAGGATTGGAAATCTACTGTTACATTCGCGTTGCCAAATGGTACCTTTGTCAGTTCAAGAAGTTCGCCACTATTAACATAAGATCAAGTTTGAACGACTTTTAGAAGACGTGATATTTGTCTTTTTAAATTATATTTCTAAATTTATGAAATTTTAATTTATTAAATATATTAACCCCTTGAACTATAGCTAATGTCAGTTGGGAGTGGTGATGACTCTTTGAACTATAATTCAGGTCTCGAATACTGTTCCAACATACGGATGAATATAGGGTTTTCACCTTCAATAACACCAAATTGACCAACATATTCCGTCAACACACAATCCATCAATGTCGAATTCCTTAGCTTCATCATCAAAGATGGCGACATAAGTGAAAGACCACTCATTTGGAGTGTTGTGGAAGCGTCGATGTCAAACTCTCTAATATAATAAGAAGAGGATGGGTCAAAGTCTCAAAGGTAATCAGAGATAACCCCTAGAGAGAAAGGTGGGAGAAAAAGAAGAAAAAGTGAAACATAGATTCAAGAAATCAATTTTAGATAATAACGTCAATAAGTTGAAATTAAAGTTTTTCAGAAAAAAAAGGTTATTCTTTTAAAATAGACTAAAAAAAAAATAGGTACCATTTTTCAGTAATATGCCTTTTTAATTTAGATTAGACATGTGCAGCACGGTAAACCTAGTTAAAAGTGAAGAAAAGGAGAAAAAAAAGGCATTAAACCAAATAAGTGCATGCTTTTCCATTTACAATATGTAGAGGATATTTGCTTCATATTACGCCTCTTTAATTTGGACTAGACATTCACGTTCAACTCAAGTGCGATAAACCTAATTTTATTTAAAAAAAGGAAAGAAAAGAGGCATTAAACCAAACAACTTGCATGTTTTTTTTTTCTCTTTTTCCATTTACAATATGTAGAGGGTAAATGCATCATAAGAGCCTAAATACATATTAACAAGATACAAGTTTATTTTGCTAGTCTCTTTTTATCATCACTTTATTTCTTATTCACTCAATCCTTTACCCCTATCTTTTACATAGAGGAAGAAGAAACAAGCTGCTGTCTTGTAAAGCTAAAAAGGTCTCTCTCTTCAAAGGGAGAAGTCCACACATGAGAACTGCCCCCTGTCGACGTTGACGTCCACTCATGAGAACCACCTGCCACAGAAGTCTGCTGACGAGAACCACCTGCCACAGACGTCTGCTGACGAGAACCAACTGCTGCAGACATCCTTTGACGAGAACTTCCCACTGCATACATCTCTGATGGACTCACTCCTCTATTCTGCAACCCGGGGTTTGGAACACCAATCTCATTGGGCATAACAAGTTTTGAAGTAGGCTTTGCAGCTACTCGAGGATCATAGTGTTGCATTGCAGGCTTTGTCGTTGACCACACACCACCTGCTCCTGATTGTGACGAACCGTAATCTAAACTCCAGTCTATTTTTCTGCGATCTACGTGCATGACTGCACCACTATTGGCACTCCAGTTAATTGGAGACAGAGACGGCAGCGCATAAGTACCACTGGTGCTCCACCCGGAGAAAACTTCGCATGATGAAGTTGCAGCAATTGCTTGTGTCTGTGATGATTCACCTGTCTGACTCCAAAAACTATTTCCCCGGGTAGTTCCTGGAGCTTCGAGCGTCCCATAGCTGGAAACAAATTGTCCTGGATGTTGGTAATGTTGATAATGAAGTTGGTTGTACAGTTGGTGGTTAGGGTCGACACCACTCGTGCTCAAGGTTCTTGTGCCAGGTATGTGCAAAACCGTGCCAGGTATGTGTGGTACGTGTGGAACCATACCATGGGGTGTCACTGGTCTAACATAATTTCTAGGGTAAAATGGCGGTGCCGAGCCTGGAAGAGATGAGGTTACCTTTGAGGAGGGAGTGGGCCTGGCATTGACAGACTGCAATTGTTGCACGACTGTAACTGGCTCTTTCACAGTTCCTTTGTGCTCATGCTTCACTTCATTTCCAACAGCCACATAGTGAGCTTCTGTCTTGGCGGGTGGAAGTGACACCTGCAATGAAGATGGCAAAGAACAGGCAACAGAAGGATTTGGATAACTTTTCTCAACTAGAGGTGCCTTGCCCCTGTCCAATTTTGGCTGAGCCCTTTCCAGCAAGAGCATGTTTTTGCTCTCAGGCTGCACAGAAGGCCCTGCTGGGCCAACAACTTTAGTATCACCAACGTCTTTATCATCGCTCTTTGCTGGTATTGTACTAGATGATGAAGGTTTTAGTCTTGTTAAGTTCTCAGAGGCGTCAATTGGTAGCTTAACATTGTCCATAGCAGGAGGGTTGCTAGTTTCTTCTGGCTTGGGCAGCACAGAGGGGAACTCCTGCTTTTGTGATCTCAACATATCTTCAGCCCTCTGGAGATCACCCTCACAGGCTACTACTGCTCTTTCAACGTCCTGCTTGAAGCAATTAAATCTAATTTCCATTTCTGCAATTCGAGCAAACTCTTCTGATATGTCAATTTTTAAATTACCCTCAGTATCAGCACTTCGTCCCTCGTCTTTGTTTGCTTTTCCGCGTCCTTCTTCAAGTAACCATGCTACTGATTCTTCTACTTTTCCTTCATTCAGAATAAGAGCCATAGTTGCCAGTTCCGAGGAGAACCCCATAGCCACAAGCTGCCCAGCAATAGTTTCAAGCTTTCTCGACATGAGATAGCCACTACATTTCTCGTGCAGCTCATGTGCGCGCTTTTCCTTCTGACGTTGATGCTTCTTCTCATTCTTCTGACGGATTTTTTCCCACTTGTCATTATCAGCGCCAACTAAGGTCTCTTGTCGTAGAGGAAGATTAGAAGTTTTTTCTTTGCGCTCCTCCACACCAGACCAGCTATCACTATTGGAACCAGCTTCATACTTTCCACCAGCTCCGTCAGAGTCATCTCTCTCATCAATGACTCCAAAACGACCATCATCGTGGAGAACATCAGCTGTTTGGAATGTCCCCAAAAGAGGATTGTATCCACTGGGAAGAACCCTAGCACCAGCATTAGCACTAGAAGGCTTTGAACCAACTTTGGGTGGTTCTTTGTTCAAGTTTTTATCCTTCGACTTGGACCAAGCCACTTTAGGCATCATTGCAGCTTCTAATTCCAAGACCTGCAAAAAGTAGGACCTGATTAGATCAGAAAACAACTAAGGCAAACTTCAAGAAGATCAGGTAATTCTAAAGAAAACATTTTTTTCATAACTAGGAGCAAAGATTTAACTCTTTGAACCAGCCCACATTAGCATAAGTAATTAGCAAATGAACCAAATTGCTATAGCAAAGTAGAAGAAATTAAAAAAAAAACACTAGGTGGACAGGATAACAAGGTACATTTTACTTGTAGGAGGTGACATACATATCATAAAGCAGTCAACTGAGTTCTAAACGAATAAGAGCCTAAATACATATTAACAAGATACAAGTTTATTTTGCTAGTCTCTTTTTATCATCACTTTATTTCTTATTCACTCAATCCTTTAATCGCTAGGTGGACAGAATAACAAGGTACATTTTACTTGTAGGAGGTGGCATACATATCATAAAGCAGTCAACTGAATTGCGAACAAACAATTCAACAACAATCCCTTTACCATTTTACCATTACAAAGAAAGAAGACACAGCTCCATTAAAGCTCTAACAACACTCAAAAAACAAACAATTCAACTCAACCAAGAATCCCCAAACCCTTAAACACACAACCAAGAAAAAAAGAATGAAAAGTAAACAACTTTGTAAAATTCACCAAATGGGAATTCAAAAAAACAGACAATTCAGCTCAACCTCACAACCAAAAACTCCATTGAAGACTGATTAAAGAAAATGAGGAGCAAAAGACTACCTGTAACACTAGAGAAATGCTACGGATGGACCGATGCAAGCACACTGTGAGTAGAAGAAAGAAAAATATTTGTGAAAAAAATGCGGTGTAAGAGAGTGATTGTAAGAACGGTATTTATACACACAGACAAAGAGAGAAGGAAAAATGGAAAACTCGTTCCGTTCCATATTAATTTAATTTGTGAAATAATGCGAAAAATATTTAAGTATGATAATTTTTATCATACTTTTCATTAAAATCATATATATAGATTTTTCAAGTAGTATAATTTATGAATAAACAGGAAAATAGCTTTAAATATTCATCTCTAAATTTGAAATGTTCAACTATTTTGAACAATTTTAAAAAAACTTTAAAATTTAAGAAATAATTATCTAATAACACTCTTTTATTTATCATATTTTTTTATTATTTTATTCATCTGCAAAAAATTTTAAAAATTCCTTCTTTCATCTGAATGCATTAATTCTGAGTCTTAAATTATGTCTATGGTATATATACATAGACAGGGAAAAAAAAGACAACTTGTCCATTCCATATTAACTTAATTCGTGAAACAATACACACATATATTGCACGTATATTAAGAAAAATATTTAATATAATTTATACACATTTTTCATTTGCAAAACTATAACTATAACTTTTTCAAGTACTGTAATTTACCTCTTTAATGAAAGAATAAATATAAAAATAATTTTAAATATATAATAAAATTCTAAAAATTTAATTAATATGAAACAGAAGAAGAGACTGAAACGAAAAACAATGGACCAATTTAAGGCTTTTTCCCATGTTTTAAAATGAGTTGGAGGGGGTGGAGTGGAAAAAGTGCTTGCCTCGGGAATTGTGTTTGGCTTTTTATTAAGAAACGTTTTTAAACACGCCTTGTAACCTCTTTTATTTTTTGCTTAAGTAAAGGTTTTATCTCATTTTTGGTTTGTAGTATGAGCTAATACATGAGGCTTCACGTGAAAATAAGTTTAGGACAAAAAATGATGTGGCAAAAATGACGTGGCAAAATTGTTGAAAGAAGAGGTGAATAGTAATGATGACATTAAAAATAATTTTCTTGAAAAAAAAAGAGAGAAATGGGTATTTTTGGCAAATTGTTTAGGGAAAGAAGAGGTGAGGGGATAATGAAATTAATATAAAAAAGGGAGTTGTTTTTTTAAGGGAAAAAAAAAGGTATATTTGTCATCTTTCTCAATTGTTCATCTTTATATTTCTTTTTTTGGTTATTGATCTAAATTTAAGAGTCAACATCTTTTCTTAATCCTTCTTTATAGAAGTTGTCTTAAAATATTCTCTTATCTTTATTTTTACTTGACTTGACACAGGAATTAACAAGTAGTTAATGATAGAGATAATTTTACTAAATTATATCTTGAACATAATAAATATAATACACTGAAAAACGTAATAGGGGAGTGACTATAATTTCTTAATTCCATAACTAGAGAAGTACTCCATTCATCCATCTTTACTTATTCCTTATTGACTTGACACAAGGATTAAAGAGTCGTAAGTGATAGATATAATTCTACCAAATCATCTTTTGAATATAATAAATATAATGCCTTGAAAAATGTAATAAGAAAATGATTATAACTAATGATAAGGGTAAATAGGGAACTAAGTGTAAAATTTAATTTCATAAAATGGATAAGTATTGTTGGATATTCCAAAATAGTATAGCGGATAATTAAAGATGGACAGAACGAGTATTATTGAACATCACAAAATAATATAGAGAACAAATAAAGATGGACGGAGAAAGTACAAAAATAGACCATGAGTGGGAAGCATAAATTGAAAATTGGAAAGAGATTTTGAAATTGATGGCTAATGGTGATGAAGAAAAAAGTACCTTTTTTTTATAGGAAAACATAAATTTTTCTAAAAATTTATTCAAAAATTTTATTAAATCATGAATATTTATGCAAAATTTTATTTATTTATTTATTTGTTTATTTAGCTGAGGCTTATTTTTATTCGAAATAACATATAACTAGGGCTTATTTTTATTTGAAATAATATATAAGTTAAATTTTATCAATCACTGTAACTTAATAGACCTAAGCTTTAAAGGAAATCATTACTCAGGGTCTAAACATAGGCATAAATATGGGTCAAGAGGAATAACTATAATTTGTGTAATTGTATTCTATAGCTATAATTTTATTTTATTAGTATTTCCGCTGATATATATAAATTTGTTCATAGAATTTGCTATCAATATACCAATATGATAAAAATAATTGCAAAATGCATCATTTTTTTAAGATATAATTAAATATTAAAAGCAATAAATTTTACTAATTCTATTTTAATAATTATGGGCAAAATGATACAGAATATTTGATTAATTAATAATTTAGTCTACTAATTAAATTAATTATCTAAAATTATTATCAATTGAATAGGCGTAAGTATCGAATAGTAAAAAAAAATTCAATTTTATTTACAAAAAATGTATTTTATGAAAGAAAGATGATTATTTTCAAAATGACATGATGGGTCATTACATTATATTTAGCTTATATATTTAACCTAAGACCATTTCAATGTTTAAAAACGTTGACTTGATTGTCATGGCTATAAATTATAATAATTTTTTGCATGCATAAAAAAAATGGTATGTTAATTTAAGTTATATATTTGGTTTGAATCAGCTCAACTTTAAATATATTGACTTGATTGATATTGCGACAAATTATCACGATTTATTGAATGCATAAGAGAAATATGAAAATATATGACGACAAATTAGCGTGATCAACATGACGACAAATTATCGTTATTAGCATGCGTCAATGGAATACGTCAATTTGTACGTTAATTCATGTTATATGGCTAGTCTAGGTCAGTTCACTTCTTAGATATATTGATTTGATTGACGTGACGATAGATTATATAATTTAGCGCATGCATCAAAGGAATAAGAGCTTGTTTTTTGATGGACTTGACTTTGACGCTTTTTCCAATTGTACGGAGTTTATGACAAAATTCAGAACAACTTTTTAAGTTGAGTAATGTTAAGTCAAAATAAGCAAAACATGATAAATTGGAACCCCCCAATAAATTATTATTGGCTTATTTTAACTTAACCTATGATGCTTTGATTAATTATTTTAGTTTTTTAACCTTTATAATTATTTATTTATTTAACTAGGGGTTATTTTTATTGTTGTCGTGTTAGAGTAGCTTGTTAGATAAACTTAATAGAAAAAAGAATAGGAGTGAAGATAACTATGTATTACACTTCAGAAAATTATCAAAGTACTCCTAGACGAGAGACTATCCGTATAACACGTTATTCTAAATTTTTTGCTAAATTCGAGGTCGAAATCGTGATAGGCGCGAAAAATTGAGTGGAAAGTAATTTTGGTCGAATTTTAGACTAACCGGAGCAAGATAATTTTTGGGGTAAAATGTGATTTCCTATAAAGTGCATGACCCCTCTGCATCATGCTTCCAAATAGGTCATTTCCATATTTTACACATGAAACTCATTCGACGGGTGAAATTTGTGTTACATAAAAAATGAACTGTGACAAAACAAGTTTGGGACACAGACTTGCTCCATTACAGTTCAAATTTTTTTTGCCGACGGAAAACTTAATGAGAAGTATTCTAGACTTTTACCCACCCCTCCTACACTTAATCCACGACTAATATAGGTCATTTTTGGCTTAAAAAGGTTCGTAAGTCTATTCCTAAGTTCTTTACGCATTCTAACTAAAGAATTAGGGCTATGAAGAGGAGAAACGGCTAGAGTTCACGAGAATTGAAGCCAATTCCTTGCAAGATTTTCTTTCTTCATCCCAGGTATGTAAGGTTAAACTAAAGCATATGGATTTGTTCTTCCATGTGCTCTTATTGATGGTAACAACAAGATTGTGAAAATATTGAGTCTCTATGCATGTTTTTTTAAAGATTTTCTTGTAAACTATATATTCTATGTATTTTTACATGTTTGATGATCATCATGAACTTGATTTATTGAATAAATATTTTTATATAAGTTATTCATAAATCATAGATATTATTTAATAAAATATTACATGAATAAATCTAAGGATTGAGGCTAAGGTCTTGACAGTATGATTGTGATTGTAATTGTGATTATGATTGAGCATGATGATGATATTAATAGAACTTGATGGTCCAGAGAGTCTCCATAATTGAACTCAAATGAGTGGTCTAAATTGACAGACCTCCTAAATGAATGTCTAATACACTTTTGAGAGGTTGATGAGATTGAGATTGATTAACTTGATTGAATTGATGTATTGATAAAGTCCATGTGAGACTTATTGTGTGGATTAATTATTTTATGATCATTGAGTCTTGGGATAAGTATGGAGCATCGAATTAAGTAAGAGTAAGTCTAACTCGAACTCAATAACTACATTGTCAAACATAGGAGTAAATTGAATTCGTTAAAGTCGAAATGCTTTCCTATTTGTATTGTCCTGAATTAATAGGACTTGATTGATTTTTAGATCCATAATTGGTTCATTCGTCCTTTACTCTAGCAAAATATTAGACGGATGTGGCAATAATGCCAGCTTGTTGTACAATCACTGACTCATAAGTAATTATTGTCGGATAAGAGAAACTCCTAAATAAGTCTTGATAGTACTCTGATTGGACTGTATATGACTCTGATTGGACTGTATATGATTGGTCATTGTCTAAACTGTGTTCTTACTTTAGACTTTTGACATCTTGATTGAGTCTCTTATTCCTTGATTTGAGTTATCTAAGTTGATGTTATTCTACCTTTATCTATTTCATTCTGTCATTTTACATACTCGTACATTCCACATATTTGGGTCGATATCTTTTCAGAATGCAGAGGCATGTACTAAAGATCATTAACAGGTGCTTCATTGAAAATCTATTTGCATTCAGCTGATTGGTGAGGCCTCTTTGCTTTTAGAGGATTTTCTCATTACTCTCATCTAAATATTAGACTTTAGATTTGCTTTATTTTTGTCTGGGGATAGTCAATTTGTCATGAACCTATCATTGGCATCAATCAAATAATTTGATAGAGGCTTTATAGACTAGACTAAGATTGTTGATTTGGATATTGTTTTGTCTAGTTCCTTTCATACTACTCCTTGATTGATGATTAGATAGATTATTGGCCTTTGGCCTTTATCTTGATTATTTCATTCTGTTAAGATCTTTCTTGTTGAATTAAGTATTCCACCGTTTGTGTTAGATTTGTGATTGAATGGATGTGATGAGGCCAAGTAGTTCGCTTGAAGATTAACATTAGTCTTTGAGTGCCAACCACATCTAGGATACCCTTTCGAGGTATGACACTATGCATGGTACTTTTTGTGAAATTAATATCACATCAAAAATTGATAAAAGAGGCACGTAAGAATGAAATTAAAAAATCAAAAAGGTAAATAAAGTTTTAAAAAAATGTAGATTTGCATCTTTTTAGTTTTCCATCTTCATAAATCATATCTCTTTCCTTGTTTTTTTTTGGTTAATCGTCTAAAATTTGAAACTCGATATCTTTCACAAGTTTATAGTATTTTTTTAATACTTCTTTAAATAAATAGTGCTTTAAACACAAAAAATAGAAAATAATTGTGAAATATAAACTAAAGTCGTGTCCTTAATAATGTCAAATTGCATCCTTATCTCTGTCCTTTCGTGTACTTCCTAAAACCAATCTCTCATACCTAGTTGATTGTAAACGGTGATGAAGAAAAAATTGATGAAGAAGATTTTTTTTCGTTAAGGGAATATACAAGTTATTTTGAAATTTAGTAGAAACATTATTTAAGCACGAATGTCTACACATAATTCTTTTATTTTTTTTTAACTAGAGATTTTCTTTCTTTGTTGTAGTGTTAAAGTATCTTGCAGAAAGAAAGGACAACGGTCGTTGATATTGAATTTTCTACATATTTGAAGTTACATGATAGTTTAGATCACTTATAGTTCAAAACTGCTTGATTTTAGCCATGGTTATTGAGTGTTGGATTATGAAGGTATTTAAAAGTTTAGGAATAAGAATTATAGAGGGTTCTTCAAATACAACTGAATTTTCAATATCGAACTCACCTACATAATACTAAACTTGAAAATTAGTCTAGTTTGATTCAATTGATTGAAATGGTAACCTTTATACTAAAATAATTGTTATAGTTGAACATGAGTGATATATATATATATATATATATATATATATATATTTGGGCGTTGCAATCATATCAATTATGAATTTGGGGAGCTTCACACCCATATATAAGAATTTACGTGGATATAATTGTGTATGATATTTCTCATAAAATTTATATCAGGATAAAAATTATTGTGGCAATTTTTCTACACAAAAAAAGAGTGTAACTGTAACACCCCCGTGAAAAGACGAAATACCCCTAGACTTGACCTTGCGCGTAACGTATCTTTCCTTTCTCTAGTTTCAAATCCAAGACCTTATTTGAGATCAGTACGAAAAATTGAGTCAGAAAAAATGATCTCGACTCGACAAAAACTAAAAAAAAAAACATGAATTATTTTTTTTCAAAAATAGTGAGGGTCAGCGTCCTCTCCGTGACGCGGAGAGAACATGGAGCTACACTTAGTGTTTTTCCCTCCAAGAATTTTTTTTCAAATCTCCAAGAATCCTTTCTCAGATATATAAGGCCACCTAAAAGTAATTATTTTGCAAATAATTGAAGTCAATTTTCACCATGAGCCTTTAAGTATCAAAATTTATCATAAACTTTGTAAGTATGTTAATTTCCATGACAATTTCATATATTCTTGATGAAATTTAATGAAACCTTGGTCTTATTAGCATCCAATTCAAGATTTGTTATTTACTTTATGTGCAATTATGATCAAGATTTATTATTGTTGAATTTTCTTGAAAATCTTGACAATTTCTTTTCAAAGAAAAGAAAAGACTAGTTTGAGTACCTTTAAGTTAAGTTTAAGAAGAGCATTTTAAAGACGTACCCTGCATATTAGCCAAGGAATTTTAGCATGATTTGAGTCACCGAGTTGATTCTAGTTTTAGTAAAGTTAAAAGAAGTCATATGAGTAAGCTATGTAGTAAGCTGGGCTAAGTCCCCAAGAAAGCCAGATTTCAAGAATTTATGATCTAGTAAGTATAAGCTATATAAAATGTTTTGGGAGCAGTATTGAGCACCAATATGGGTGAGAGTAGAATAAATTACTCAAACCCATAAACTATGTAGCCAGCATAGGATAAGATCGTGCTGCAGTAACTTCCACATTAGCCACTTAGATGACCCAGTTTTAGGATGGATCCACTCCCCTAGTTACTCGTCCCTTACCCCGGCAAAGTACATGATAGCTCAGGCAGCGTGGGCAAGACGTTGTATCACCACGAAGCTCATAGTGGTAGTTATCAGTTAGAAAAATTCCCCAAGTTAAGAAACTAAGTTTTCCTTATCAGTTTTCAGCATATTATTTTCAGCATGTTATTTTCCAGTATACCAGTCTTTATGATTAATGTTATTTAATTATGAATCACATTTATGTCTTTTGAGAAGCTTTATATATATAGTAGTTCTGTTTTGGCCATCTTACATACCGTACATTCCATATACTGATGTCCTTGGGACCTGCATCATTTTATGATGCAGATGCAGGTGACCAAGTTCCTTAGCAGCCGCTTCGTTGAAATCTTGAGAGCTTTTAGACTAGTGGTGAGGCCTCTTCTCAGTTAGAGGCTCATGGATTATGTTATTTCCTTTCAGTCTTTATGCATGGATTGACTTCATGCTAGGTATGCCTCCATAGATTGCAAAACCAGAGTAGTCAAGTTTTAGTTTCCTAACGAACCAGTCTTAGAGTAGAGAGGTAGCTCAGTTTTCCTTAAAGGCCAGTTTGTTTAATATCCCAAAGCTAGAAAGTTAATCTCCAAAGGGTGTATGTATCACCTAGTCAGAGTTCAAGATTCTCGTGCTAAGGCGCCATCCCTTTAGTCTATTCCAGTTGTGAATGAGTTCCAAAAGTCTTTCCCGAGGATCTTCCAGAGTCCCTCCTGATAGTGAGATAGACTTCGGGATAGACACACTTTCAGATACTCAACCCATATCTATCTCTCTATATCTAATGGCTCCTTCGGAGCTAAAAGAGTTAAAGTTGCAGCTGAAAGATTTCTTAGATAAGGGTTTCATTAGACTAAGCGTCTCATCCTAGGGTGTTTCAATTTTTTTCATGCGTAAAATAGATGGTTCTCTTCAGATGTGCATAGATTACCGTCAGTTGAACAAGATCACCATTAACAATAAGCATCCTCTTCCCAGAATTGATGACTTATTCAACCAATTTCAGGGTGCTACCTATTTTCCCAAGATAGATCTTAGATCTGGGTATCATCAGCTTAAAGTTGGGGAGAAAGACATTCCTAAGGCAGCTTTCAACCCCCGATATGGTCATTATGAGTTTTTAGTCATGTCCTTCGGGCTAACAAATGTACCAGCAACTTTCATGGACCTTATGAACCTGTTATTGAGGTAGTACCTAGATATGTTTGTTATCATATTCATAGATGATATTCTGATTTACTCCCATAGTAGGGAGGAGCATGCAGACCATCTTAGAGTTATCCTTCATACCCTTAAGGATCAACATCTATATGCCAAGTTTTCTAAGTGCGAGTTCTAATTGGAGTCTGTGGCATTTTTGGGGCACATTGTGTCTTGTGAGAGTATCCAGGTTGATTCCCAAAAGATTGAAGCAGTGAAGAATTGGCCAAGGCCTACAACTCCCACAGAGATAAGGAGTTTCTTAGCTTGGTAGGTTACTAAAGACGGTCTATAGAGGGGTTTTCTTCTATCTCTACTCCCTTGACTAAGCTGACTCAGAAAAAGACTAAGTTTGAATGGTCAGAAGCTTGTGAGAAGAGTTTCTAGGAGTTGAGGCTAGGCTGACTATAGCCCTAGTCTTATCCCTAACAGATGGAGTTGATGATTTTATGGTATATTCTGATACTTTTAGAGTTGGATTGGGTTGTGTATTAATATAGAAAGGCAAGGTGATAGCATATGCCTCCAAATAACTTAAGATTCATGATAAGAACTACCCAAATCATGATCTTGAGCTTGCTGCGATGATGTTTGCTTTGACGATCTGGAGACACTACCTTTATAGTGGGCACGTGGATGTATTCACAGACCACAAGAGTTTACGGTCTATGTTTGGCCAAAAGGAGCTGAATTTATGACAGAGGAGATGGTTGGAGCTGCTGAAAGAATATAATATGAGTATCCTCTATCATCCAGGTAAAGCTAATGCGGTTGTTGATGCTCTTAGCAGGGTGACCATAGGGAGCACAACCCATGTTGAGGTTGAAAAGAAAGAGTTAGCTAAGAAAGTCCACAGACTAGCCCGTTTGGGGGTTCAGATTGAAGATTCTAGCGAAGGCGAGGCCATTGTCAGAAATGGGTCAGAGTTATCTTTGATGGTAGAAGTGAAAGAAAAGCAAGACAAGAATTCCATCCTTTCCCAATTGAAAAAAGATGTTCAAAAGCAAAAAGTATTAGTGTTCTTAAAAAGGGGGAGATGGTGTCCTGAGATACCAAGATAGGTTGTGTGTGCCGAATGTTGACGGTCTTAGAGGTAGAATCTTGGCTAAGGTTCATAATGCCAGATACTTTATCCACCCTGGGGCAAAAAGATGTATAGAGACTTGCGAGAAGTATATTTGTGAGGTAGTATGAAGAAGGACATTACAAAGTTCATGTCTAGATGTCTAAACTGCCAGCAAGTTAAGATTGAGCACTAAAGGCCTTGTGGTGTAGCCCAGAACATAAAGATTTCAGAATGAAAATGGAAGATGATTAATATGGACTTCGTGACAGGATTACCTCGATCCCGTAGACAGCATGATTCGATATGGATCATAGTAGACAGAATGACCAAGTTAGCTCACTTCCTACCTGTCAAGACGACTGATACAGCTGAGGACTATGCCAGACTTTATCTTAAGGAGATTGTTAGGTGCACGGGGTCCCTATATTCATTATTTCAGATAGAGGAGTCTAGTTTACAACACAGTTTTGAAAGTCCTTTAAAAAGGGGCTTTGTACAAAGGTAAATCTTAGCACAACCTTCTATCTACAGACAAACAGGCAAGCAGAACAAACTATATAGACCTTGGAAGATATGTTTGAGAGCTTGCGTGATGGACTTTAAAAGTAATTGGGATGATCATTTACCTTTGATTGAGTTCTCTTATAATAATAGTTTTTAGGCCATCATACAGATAGCACCATATGAAGCTCATTATTGAAGAAGGTGTAGATCACCCATTAGGCTATGTAAAAAGTAAAGGTTATCCACGAGCTGCTCAAGACAGCTCAGAGCAGACAAAAGTCTTACACAAATGTTAGAAGAAGAGATTTAAAGTTTGAGATAGGCGATTGGGTATACTTGAAGGTATCTCCAATAAAGGGACTTATGAGATTCAGGAAGAAGGGGAAGCTCATCCCATGATATATTGGGCCTTACCAGATTCTGAGAAGAGGGGGTAGCATTGCTTATGAGTTAGAATTATCACCAGAGTTAAGTGCTATACACCTGGTGTTTCATATCTCCATGCTTAAGAAGTGCTTCGGAGATCCCTCTTTAATTGTCCCGGTTAATTTGTCATATGAAGAGATTTCAGTGCAAATATTAGACCGATAAGTTCATAAATTAAGGACCAAGGAGATTGCTTTGATGAAGGTTTTATGGAGGAACCAATTCGTGGAAGAAGTCATATGGGAAGCAGAAGCAGACATAAAGGCCAAATATCCACACATGTTCGTTGGCCTACATAAGGACTTTGAAGGTAACTTTCATTTTTCACCTAAAAGAATTAGGTTTGTTAAGTTCGAGAATCATGTGTATTGAGCTAGTTTGTATGATCGTTATCGTTCGAGGATGAATGATCCCAAGGGGGAGATATTGTAACACCCTCGTAAAATGATAAAAATACCCCTAGACTTGATCTTGCGCGTAATGTATCTTTCCTTGCTCTAGTTTCAAATCCAAGACCTTAGTTGAGATCAGTACAAAAAATCGAGTCGGAAAAATGGTCTCGACTCGACAAAAACTCAAAAAAATGCGAATTATTTTTTTCAAAAAATTTTTAGAAATTGTGGGGGTTCGCGTCCTCTCTGCGACGCGGAGAGAATGCAAAGTTGTACAATGAGGGTCCGAAACAAGGAGAGAACGCGGAGCTACACTTAATATTTTCAGAAAAATTGACGAAAAGTTGAAATTCGCGAAATAACACTAGTGCACATCGCGCACTAGTGTAAAAATGGGACAGTTTCGTGCTTTTTAATGGGGAAGGGCAAATTCAACTTTTGCATACCCCATATCCTAAACTAAGTCAGTTTTAATGCGATGTAAGTTTAGAAAACATTATTTTTCTTCATTCATACGTTCAAGCAAGAAACCCTTCCAAGAAAATTCAAGCGTAAGATCAAGAACGGGTAGAACCTCCAAGAATTTTTTTTCAAATCTCCAAGAATCCTTTCTCAGATATATAAGACCACCTAAAAGTAATTATTTTGCAAATAATTGTAGAAATTGAAGCCAGTTTTCACCATGAGCCTTTAAGTATCAAAATTTACCGTAAACTTTGTAAGTATGTTAATTTCCATGACAATTTCATATATTCTTGATGAAATTTAATGAAACCTTGGTTTTATTAGCATCTAATTCAAGATTTGTTATTTAGTTTCTGTGCAATTATGATCAAGATTTATTATTGTTGAATTTTCTTGAAAATCTTGACAATTTCTTTTCCAAGAAAAGAAAAGACTAGTTTGAGTACCTTTAAGTTAAGTTCAAGAAGAGCATTTTAAAGACGTACCCTGCATATTAGCCAAGAAATTTTAGCATGATTTGAGTCACCGAGTTGATTCTAGTTTTAGTAAAGTTAAAAGAATTCATATGAGTAAGCTATGTAGTAAGCTGGGCTAAGTCCCCAAGAAAGCCAGATTTCAAGAATTTATGATCTAGTAAGTATAAGCTATATAAAATGTTTCACTAGGTGTCACCGAAAATCTCTGATTTTCGGTGACACCTAGTGAGGTGCATTTTGGGAGCAGTATTGGGCACCAATATGGGTGAGAGTAGAATAAATTACTCAAATCCATAAACTATGTAGCCAGCATAGGATAGGATCGTGCTGCAGTAACTTCCACATTAGCCACTTAGATGGCCGAGTTTTAGGATGGATCCACTCCCCTAGTTACTCGTCCCTTACCCCGGCAAAGTACATGATAGCTCAGGCAGCGTGGGCAAGACGTTGTATCACCACGAAGCTCATAGTGGTAGTTATCAGTTAGAAAAATTCCCCAAGTTAAGAAACTAAGTTTTCCTTATCAATTTTCAGCATATTATTTTCAGCATGTTATTTTCCAGTATACCAGTCTTTATGATTAATGCCATTTAATTATGAATCACATTTATGTCTTTTGAGAATCTTTTTATATATAGTAGTTCTGTTTTGGCCATCTTACATACCGTACATTCCACGTACTGATGTCCTTGGGACCTGCATTATTTATGATGCAGACGCAGGTGACCGAGTTTCTCAGCAGCCGCTCCATTGAGAACTTGAGAGCTTTCAAACTAGTGGTGAGGCCTCTTCTCAGTTAGAGGCTCATGGATTATGTTATTGTCTCAGTAGCCCGTTAGACAACTTATTAGAGGTTCCATGGACCACATGTTCAGTGTTTCAGTTTTCACTTGTTCAAATATTACTTAATAGCTTTTTTATTCAGTTATACAGACAAATATGAAGTTTTTTGTTGCTTTTAATTAGCATTTTTCCACTATTATGAGTCTTCCACTGAGTAAGCATCCAAGCCAAGTGGTTCGCTTGGGACCAGAAATGGTTTTCAACTGTCGATCATGTTCAGAGTGTAGGCTCGAGGCGTGACAGTAAGAATAAAATTAAAAGTCAAAAAAGGTAAAACTAAATAAATACATTTGCCACCTTTTGTTTGGTTCAAGTGGATCATACCCAAATAAAAGAAGAAGAAAATAATGAAGAAAGTATAATCATTAATAAGAAAAATAATACAAATTAAAGTCTACAAGAAATAAACACTAACAACAACAATATAGTATTATGATATATGACAAAGAGTTGCACGGGACGACTAGTACTATGCCAGACACTAACAAGTCAAAACTTTCAAAAGGTAAGACAATCATTCGCTCCTGCTATTCTTCGACCTAATATGTGAAACTCAACTCTTTCCTATTTAGAGTTGTGTCCTTGATTATATATATATGAAATTACGTCATGTCCTGTCTAGTCATTTCTTTCAAATACTTCTTTGATCTAACTCTACCCCTTTGCGTCCTCCCTACAACCAGGCTCTCGTACCTAGTTGATTGTAAATGGTGATAAATTTTTCTTTATTAGGAGAAAATACATGTTATTTTGAAATTTTTTTGAAAAAATTATTTACGCACAAATATTTATGCACAACTCTTTTATTTTTTTAAATTGAAGATTTTCTTTTTTCAATTGTAGTGTCAGAGTATTCTGGTAGAATAAAAGGACGAGGGTTATCAATGTTGAATTTTCTACCTATCTGAAGTTCAAAAATGCTATATTATATTTGAAGAAGCATAATTCTTGAGAATTTTGAAAAGTTATGTAGTGTAGGGTTCTTGAAATAAAACTGATTTTTCAATATCAAATCCACCTACATATTATCAAACTTGAAAATCAGGTTAATTGTAGTTTGATTCAATTGATTAAAATGGTGACTTTTTATGCTAAGATAACCTTTGTAACTAAACATGAATGATACATAAATTTGAGGATGGAAAGGAGGGTTTCGATCATCTCAATTATGAATGTGCGCACTTCACATCCATATGTAAGAATTTACATGAAGATAACTATGTATCGTACTTCTCATAAACACAAAGAAGAGTGTAAGAATAAGATTAAAACCAAAAAAAAAAGGTATAAATATATGAACTCAATACAAGAAATGCAGTTGATTAATGAAAATCATGATTTAAATGTATAAGTTGATCTTTTCTGGTAGTTTTTTAATTGCTCTTAATTCAATACATCGATTTATTTTTCTAATTTTAATTTAATTTTAGACTAAACCAAAGAAAACTTACACAACATTAGAAATAAATAAAATTTTATGAATAGATTGAGTCAATGACACAGTTAACCGGCGTAGAAAACACATATCAAAATTCTAAAAATATTAATAAATAGCAATTATAATAATAATTATTATTTTTAATGAAGTCATGCTAATAAATAACTCACCTAGATTCAACTTTATTTAGCTTGACTATTTTATAGACAAGCTAAATAAATAGAACAATTAACGTAAAATTCTTCATCAAGTTATATAAAATTCTTCATCAAGTTAGTGGTCTTGGATGACATTTGAAATTTGAGAAAGATTTCTGAAAAACATTGGGTTTTATCAGTTAGGATTACGTGTAACACTCCCTAAAATATCTTAACTCACAAAGTTCAGGAATTTAATCTGATTCAACTAAAAGTTGAGATTTATGAATTGCATCTATGGCCCGTAGATATTTCTATGAACTGTAGATAGGAATTTGTAAAACCTGCCTTGAAGTGTGACGCCTAGATCCTTTCTACCAGATGGGTCTATTTTTAATTTATCTTCTTAATCGTGGTCTTTCGTGTAATTTAGACAATATTTAAAGGACTTCTGTCCTATTGCATTTTGCAACACTATCTACAAAATTATTACTAAAATAATTGCAAAATATATCAAGCCTTATCTACATAAAATTATTGACCCTCGTCAAAGTAGTTTTTATAAAGATAGATACGATCCTTCAGCTATACTATAATTATCTAGGAGGTGATCCAATACCTTAGGCATCCAATCACTCTATTTGCCCTAATAATTGGTGTTGAGAAAACTTTCGACAAACTTAAATAGTCCTTTATCTAGCGAATTTTAAAATTTCTCATATTTTCACTCAAAATAAAAACTAATGTGAGTTGTATCTTCATTTCTTTACCAAATTCAAAATCATTAGTTCTATAACATGTTTGTGGATCTTTCCACTACCTGGGGCTTTCTTACCAAATATCCCACACACATATGCTAGTAGTAATAATCCCACCATAATAGGAGGTGGTATTAACCTACGGTATTTAAAATTTAATTGTTATAAATAAACTAATATTTATACACTTACATCCGTTATATGTGTATTTCATGTGAATCAATATAAATATATTCAAATTCTATACATAATACTAGAATAGTGTGAATCACACTTAATTTGAAGGGAGAAAAAACAAGATCACAATGGTGAATGGTAAGTCTATTCCATTAATATTTGGACAACATAACAATATTGAAAATATGGTATCTTTCAATTTTTTTTATATATATATTTCATTTTTAGTTTACAAAGGAGAAATTATACAAGCTAAGGGGTAAAAATAAAGAGATTTGAAATATAATAAAATAACATATTCAATATAATTTTATAAAGGAGAGAGAAAATATGCAGTCTTACCTCTACTAGAGATTTAAGACACATTTGGATAATTACATAAACATACAATGATATAACATTTTGAGTAAATTGCCTAAATGAATCATATACCATCAATTTTCTTTAGTTTTCCTTTTTCTTAAATGCTTTTATTGATTGAGAAAAGTAAAAAAGAAATTTAAAAAAAAAACATATTTAATTTCAAAGGTCCAATGGAATGTCATTCTTTATAGTTTGGTTGCACTACTTTAAAGACATGAAAAACATTCCCACATAATAGAGTATAGAATAACCAATGATGTTTAGTATCATGAATACTCAAGTAATACACACAAAATCATGTTGACAATGGATTTCCAACCTACCTTTTGATGAATCAACCTTTTGTTTTCTCTATTATTTGATGGCCACTTTGTACCTAATCCTTCAACATCTTGTGAGTGTTGATCTTGACTTTCATTACTAGTAGTCTTGGGATCAATTTTATGTTGTATAGGATCTTTCTCAACAAGTCTAGTTAGAATTGTTTTTTTAATTACAGGTAGCGTACTTAACTAATAAGATAGAAAAGGGCTTTTCTCGCTTGTTTATTAATAAAGTAAATTTTTTGGCCTTATCTTGCAGGTGATAACGACGTCAAGTTGACGGCAGAAAAAGACTTAATATTCCGACGAGCGACCAAGCAAAAAGGTAATTGATGTTATAGATTCTTGGAAAAGGCTAATAAGCAATTAGCAAAGGAAAAAAAAAAAAGAATCTGACTTCAAATGGAAAAGAAGCATACAAAGTTTACCATATGAAAAATCACGCTTTATAAGTTTTCTTAATTGCTTTGTCATAAAATGAGAGTATTTAGGGTTCATTAATGGGGAATAATAAACAGAATCTTAAATAGGTACTTTTAATTATTAGTACATGAATGGTGGAATAGTGAATAATATAATATGAAAATGTCATATTCAGTGATGACTATTAGTTAGTCCTTTCATTTTCAAAATAACTTAGCAAAACTTAGGTTTATTTTTAAAAAAATGATAAATATAGTGTGTAATTAAGGAAATGAAATATAAGGGTGTAACTGAAAAAAATATCTAACTTTTTGTCTTGAATTCTTAAAATTACACTTATTTTGGGACAATTTATTTTGGCTTAGCTGATATTTATTCTCAAAGTCTTACTTCTTGTTGTATTTTTCCTTTCGATATGAATGATACGTGAAATCATCAAACTTTATGGTGGTCAAGATACTTATTAGTATTCCTATGATGTGTTATGATTTTACTTTTTTTGAAAAATCATTTTAAAACGTCAAAAATATTTTCACACTTAAGCAAAAATAAATAAACAAAATGGTCACCTAATTTTTGAAAAAAATAAAGAAAACTTAATTTTTAAAAGATTTTAGTAGAATATTTTTTTTAAAATCCAGAGATTAGAATAAGTGGTTCCTATTTTCATTTTGAAGAAGGTATTAGTATTTGAAATATCCGATAACATACATTTATCTGACAATTTAACTAAAAGTGTTTGACTAGCTGGAAAAAAATATTTGAAGTTAAAGATAGATATTTTGAGTTTCTTGAAAAAAAAAATTAACTTGAAATAATTAGAAAATTCAAGAATGGATAAAGTTTGACCAAAAATAAGCGATAAAACAAACAAGAGTTGATAAATGAAATTAACTAAGTAAACCAACACAAAGAAATCTATTCTTCTTTTAGGAAATTCAATTAAGTTAAACAAGTTTATTTAGAGTCTAATTATGCAATTATAATCAAAGTAATAAATTACAAAAAAAAAAAAAAAAGTAAATCACATTTCGGCTTTTACCAAAAATGATAAAATTTCAAGTTTGGGCTTCATCCTTAGTTGTTGTACTTCTGGGCTAAGGTTTTGGGTCAAGTGCTCTTGAATTTGGGCTTTTTTAGCTCATTTTTGCCCTTTGTATATTAATGTTTACATTAATTGTATATCATTCTTTTTCATCAAAAAATTACATAGAATACCCACCAAAATGTAGTGTCTTGATCTTTTGCTCCATAAGAAAAGTCTTATAATTTTTTTTTATTTTAAGTTGAATCAAAGTTAGAGCTGTCAATATGGGCTATTGGGCCGGTCTGGCCTAACCCGTGATTTAGTAGGGTTGAACTACGATTTTTGAAACCCATTTTTTTTAGCCCGGCCTGAATAAACTTGCTGATTTGTGGGGCTTCTGCAATATGGGTTGGGCGGGCCCGTGGTCCGAAATAAAAAATAATTTAAAATAAAAATAAAAATAAAATAGAGTATTAAAAATAATAAGAGTTCAGACTCAAAGTTCGTTTAAAATTTTTAAATATTAAAACTCAGATACAAATTATGTTTTTATAATATGTACTCCCTCCATCCATCTTTACTTCTCCCTTATTAATTTGACACAAGAATTTAAAAAACAGTAAATAATATAGGTAATTTTACTAAATCACCTTATAAATATAACAATTACAATGTCTTGAAAAATGTAACAAGAAAATAACTACTCCCTCCGTTCATTTTATGTGATATCTTTTAACTTGGTATATTGTTTAAGAAAAAACAGAAGATATTTAAAACTTGTGTTCTAAAATCATTCTTAGATATTTGTGTGGCTGAAAATCATTTCATTAAGGATAAAAAGAGAATTTTAAAGGTAAATTATTTTCAATTAGAGTAAGGTGATAATCTTTTTGGGACGCACTAAAAAGGAAAGAGTGTCACATAAAATGAGATAGGGGAGTATAATTAATAATAAGGGTAAACTAAAATTTAAGTTTGAAATTATTATTGATTTTATAAAGTAGACAAATATTTTTGGACATCTAAAAATAGTATAGTAGACAAGTAAAAATGAATGGAGGGATTAATAATAATACTAATATTATGTAATATGTCCTGTTGCTATTTATTTTAATATTTTTAAATTATAATTTAATTTAAAATTTTATAATAAAAATAAGAATAAAAATGTGAGGGCCCGTCAAGGCCAACAACCTATGTACAAATGGGTTGGGCTAGCTATTCTCTAACGCATAAAAAAAGGGGTCAGCCCGGCCTAATCTGTCAAACTTCAAAGCTTGTAAGGGTTAGCTCGGATGGGGTGGATCAACCCGTATTGACAACTTTAATCAAAGTGCACTTCTTATAGGAACATTTTTGTAAGACATTTCTTATAAGGGGTAGAATATCAAGACCACCTCTTATCAAGGGCATTTTTGAACATAACCTTATTGTATATTAGCATCCTTTTCAATTGTGAATTTTAGCCCATTTTCATCTGGTGTTGCCGCTGTTCTTTACAGCGGGAAACAATAAGTATTCAACATTATTGTCATTTTTAGAGTTGATTTTTTTTTTTTGATTAGCATTAGTATAGATCTGATTCTAACTTTATTAGAGTTATTAATAGGGGAATTACCTAAATATATCATATTTAGGAAATATTATTACAAATAGGTATAGAATATTCATACATATATATTGCATACAAAATTACTTTTATGGATAGTGTAACACATTATATGACATGCATAATTTATGGTATATCTTGATAATAAATAAAAATATATTTAATAGCAATAAATATTTTATAAAATGAACTTAAAAAGGTAATTATCGTTTATTAATACATATGGACTATAACTTTTATTGGACTACCATTCGAAATTCTAAGTTAAACTTGAAATAATATGTTTAAAGATATTTGAAATAGAATAAGCTCAATAATTAATTTAAACTGTGGACGATCAAAATTGAGGATCCAATCCAACATGAGATTTTTGTAGGAACACTCTTCCACAAGCTTTAAAATGTCTTTGAAGCTTTTAATTTTGGAAAAAGTAGCCTTATTGTAACAATTGAGAAAGGATCCATTTCTTAAAATTACTTTATAATGTACTAACAATTTTTTTTTGACATGTAGTAATGAAATCATAATAAGTGAAGGAACAGAGTTGTACAAGTGAAGGACAAAGTTCGAAAAAGAAAGAAAATTCATCCAATATTTCTTTGTTCAATATAATGTCATATCTTTAACAAACTAATATATGTAGAGTTATACTCTCTGTGTCCCAAATTAATTGAATTTTTGAGATAATGCATACATATTAAAAAAAATATTAAAAACAAAATTTAAATCATATTTTTCACTATTGACTTTTGTAAAGTCATAAATATGCATTCTAAACTATCTCCTAAAAAATATAAAATTTTAATAAATAAAAAAATAAATATAAAAAAGTTTCAAATATTTATTTGAAACTTTGAACACTGAATTATTTTTAATTAATTTCAAACTAAAAAAGCATATAATATAATTAACTCTATTATTTTTCTATCAAATATTACGAATCTGAATCAATCGAATATCCGATCGAAAAAAAAATTGGACACGTCAAAGTAAACAAAAGGACCTCG
>DF360472.1:38327-61703 GCA_000787875.1 Solanum virginianum | reverse complement strand
AGAAGTAGCCCCAATATGCCCAATAAAGTACCAGGCAGCAAAGAAACAGCAAGCAACTAGAAATACAAACAACAGAGAACCTGCCTTGAACAAGAAAAATTTCTGATCGGAACAAGAACTACACGAAACAAGACGTTTGAACAGGAACGAAGGAGAAAAGGGGAGAAACGATAGAACCTGGTTGCCGGATTTTCTGGAAAATGGTCGCCGGATTGACTGGCCGGAGTGAGAAATTTCGCTGGGAAGCCGCCGGAATCCGAGTATTTCTGGTCGCTGGCAAGAAACCCTCACCGGAATCCGAGTAGTTCTAGTCACTTGCAAGAAACCCTCGCTGGAAATCAAGTAGTACTGATAGCTGGCAAGAAGCCCTTGCCGGAATAGCGTGATATTGCCGGAGAAAGAGATAGCCGAAATGGTTTGACCAAGGAAGAAAGAAAGAGATCGCCGGAAACCCACTGACGTTTGTTCCAGCAAGCGCCGGAATGGAGCGACGATGTAGGTGACGATAGACGACAAGCTCAGCGGCAACGCCGTTAATGGAGAAAGGACGGTGGACTCACCGGAGTAGAGTGGAAGCAGTCTCTACTTTACTTTGTCCAGATCGGAAACACAGATCTGACGATAATGCCTTTTTTTTTCTCTACCAGCTCGCTGGCGCCGGAATAGGCTTCTGACTTGAAGAGTGAAAGCCGCAGAGAGAGAATTCCAGAGAGCGTTCCCAAATTTGGCATTTAAAAAATTAAAATTTCTCATTCAATCATTTATAAAATAAAATAAAAGATAAATGCGGAAAAAATAATAATTATTTTGTAAATTGTCAATGCCAAAATTACAATTTATCAGTAAAAACTAAATTTTTTTAAAAGCTTAATTAATCGAATAACATTAAAAAAAAGGGTTCAGGTTGGTCAAAATTGGGTGTTAACACTGCACACCTCCCACCCTTTGGACATATTTTGAGTAGTAAGTGAGAGCACTAGAAAGTGTGCTCTTAAAAACCACTTCCTTCCCACCCTTAGACAAATTTCTTTTCTGCCATGCTAGTCTCTTCTTGACCCTCTTGAATAACCAAACTCCACACAATATGATCCTTTTTTGGAGCACCATGATATGTCGCTGGAAGAGCCCTAACCCTACAATTCAAAACCCAAGTAAGTGATCTAATATCATTCATTTCTGTTATAGGAAATATCTCACACTTCCTCAAATTAATTTTAAGCCTGACGCTGCACTGACCCAAACTCATTTCTACCCCTCTCGTTTCTCTCTCCAAATAGTCCACATCAGAGCTGGAGAAGCAACATTCCAGGCCCTGCATGTTTTCCTCTGAAACCAAGTGAAAGTTTTGCCTAAATAATTAAGCTCGGTCTCAAATACATCACAAAACACCAATGTATCATTCATGAACAACAAATGAGACACTGATATTATTCCTTCACCCCCAATTGTATCGGAACCCTTCAAGTAGACCCTCAAAACAACATTATCCTCCTCATACTTTGTTAGGACCCCACCTTTCAGGTCACGATGACGCCTGTTAGATCCTGCCTACCGGCAAGCCAACCCAACCCATGGTACCTACCCTGAATCACTAAACATGGCAACACTAGCAAAGCACCAATAACACAACCACAACCTGCCCAGAACCTGGAAGTCACCAACAAAGAGCTTCTCTAGACCCAAACTTCATTTTAATCCTACATATCAAAAAACACCATAAGACGCTCCAAGTGATAAATACATATTGTAAGGCAATTAAAAGTACTAAATGCGAGGCACATAATGATTAGATTATTCACATATCTGGCCTAACATCAATTACTAACTTGTACATTACAGTCCCCACATTACTAATCCATGTATTACTGATCCCTGTATAACTTGTTTGTAAACCAAGTGACCCCTTAATATTGCATTATAATATGGAAAGAGAAAAATAAAAGAACGTTGGGAATATAGAGAGTGACTTTGTATATTTGAGGAGTAGCCTCTTGTTTTTGGTTTCCTCTTGGTGCGTGCATGATGTCTCGAGTTCTATTGATTTTTGTATGTCCTTGCAGCGAAACATATTATTTTGTACGTCCCTCTGCTTCTTGGTATACAGTCAGTGGTGGATCTACAGTGATAATTATGGATTTTACGGAATTCATTCATTTGGCTCAAAATTTATATACATGAAAAATTGTAAAGAAGCGGATAAATGTGTTGAATAACCCATAGTTCTGAGAGTGATAAGTTCAGTTGCAAAACTTTTTGGGTGAAAGAAAATTAATACAATTTCTGACCTATAATGCATCTACAACTTCTTTCTGTTTTCTTATCCAGAGCGGATGACATTAATTTACTTTTGCTGCACATTACTAGCTTGCAAGAATTTTGGAATGCAATATCTTGACCTCGTAAAACCTTTTTAGACGCCACTAGTGGCCTGTTTTCATACACCTATGAAATTATGCACTTGTTTCACTGTAGTTGGAATGAGCCTGCTTTGATTTACCTTTGTGAAGCACAAATTGACTCTGTTTCACCATCCAACCAATTGCAATTGGCTGGAAGCAAGAGTAATTAAAAGAAATAAAGGATGAGTAAGTAACTTCTAGTTCCAAAGAAGCACAATAAATTAAAATAAAGACAATAAACATCTGGATAAGTAGTTATCTACAGTCTTCCCCTGAGCTCTCTCCTTTTAGAGTTTTAAAAGCTTCATTTGTTGCTCCACAATGCTCATTAGTCGAGTAAATGCTCTTGTGCTTAGAGATCCCATTTTCCTCTTTGTTAACTCTTGTTTTGGGGCCTGTATTTACGTTTGATGATGCTATAGTCATTCATGTTCAACTAGGATAGATAGGTCAGGAGGTAAAGATCTTTCTTTGAGGGAAAGGACAATTTCCTTCTTCACGCCTTCCTTTCATTTCCTGTAGCAAATAAGCTGATTGTGAAATTGAGTTATGTTGTCAGAACTATTAGATTAATCTCAAAATTTCAGGTTCAAAAGTACGTGGAAGGATTATGTTGGGTTTGCCGGTATTACTACCAAGGTGTTTGCTCGTGGCAATGGTTTGTTGTTTTCCTGGATTTAAATAAATAGTATTTTTCCTCTTCTTTATGCCTTTATTGTGTAGCTATTGCTTCATTGAGTACATTGTGGTAGATAGATAGAGCTGCTGTTTTAAGCATGCAGTATGCAACATATATTATATTGATTACTGTTTGGCTCCTCTTTTTTTTTTTTGGTTCAAGTAAACAATTTCATTAATCAACAACGCCAAAATCAGCCGCATACTAGAGGTATACCAAAAAGTAAAGTATCTAGAAAAGAGATGGTTATCTACAAAAGACACCCATTTCTCTATACAACCAGGAACTACATGGGTGCACAGAAAGTAAATAAAAGATCAGACACACTGACCCAAACTCATTTCTACCCCTCTCGTTTCTCTCTCCAAATAGTCCACATCAGAGCTGGAGAAGCAACATTCCAGGCCCTGCATGTTTTCCTAATTCTTCCAACTTTCCAGTTAAACAAGAAGTCTTTTACAGATCTAGGCATCACCCATGAAATACAAAACCAACTAATAATATCCCACAGTTTCGTGGCCAGGCTGCAATATAGAGGAAGATGATCTACATCTTCACCCGCCTCCTTGCATAAGCAATACCTCCTTTTGTAGTATACTACTCAATTGCTTTATTATCCATATAATCGTTCTTTTTTATCATTCAATTGGGTGTGAGGTGTTTGTGGTCTAGGGGGACCTCTCTTCTTCCTACGTTTTTTACACCTCATGTTTTTCTTAACCGGAAGTGGATAAAAGATTGAGAGAACTCAGCTTGATTACTCCCACGAGCTATTTGGGTTTAAATAGCTAATTTGACATGTCCTAAAAAGGAAAGGAAAATAATACAAATCAATACCTAATCCATCCAAACCAATACCTAATTTAAATAGGAGTAAATTTAGCTACCAACTATATTTATGCATATGCTATAAGCATATTCCTGGGATTCTAACAATCCATCAAGCTAGTGCATACAAATTATATGTACCAAGCTTGTTATATATACATCATGTTTTTCTTTATCAAAAAAATAATATATATATATATATATATATATATATATATATATATTTATATACACTTCATGTTTTGGGACTGGTTGGGGACTTGGTGAATGTGTTTGCAAGCTAATCACTTGACCGCACGAACCTTGTGATGATGTCTCCTGAGAGTACCTTTTCTTTGACAAAATGACAAATCAATCTTTATGTGTTTGGTTCTCTCATGAAATACTAGGTTCGATGCAATGTGAAGTACAACTTCATTACCACACACAAGTTCAATTCTTTTAGCATCTCCAAATTTCAGTTACTTCATTAGTTGCTTGATCCATATAGAGTTCACATGTTGCCACTCTTATAGCCCGATATTTTGCTTCTGCACTAGATCTAACAACCACATTTTGTTTCTTACTTTTCCAAGACACCAAATTTCCCCCAACTACAATACAATATCCAGAAGCGGATCGTTTGTGAGAGGGTGACCTTTCCCAGTCTGCATATGAATAACCAACAATTTCTCATGTCCTCGGTCTTCGTAAAGGAGTCCTTTCCCTCGATTCGATGTTATGTATTAAAGAATGTGAAATAACTACATTACAATAATTGTCACAAGGTGAATTCTAGAATTGACTTACAAGACTAATCGGGTAGGTAATATCAAGTTGAGTCACTGTGAGATAATTCAACTTTCCTACCAGTCTTCTTTATCTTTTTGGATCACTAAGAGGCTCTCCTTGATTTGGTAGGAGCTTAACATTTAAATCCATTGGAGAATCAATAGGACTATAATTTGTCATTCCCGTCTCTTCAAGAATATGAAGTGCATACTTCCTTTGTGAAATGGTAATTCCTGATTTGGATTGAGCAATCCTGATGTCTAAGAAGTACCTCAATCAGCCAAGATCCTTAGTCTGAAAGGGTTGGAGAAGGTGATGTTTCAATTAGGTGATTCCCTCATCATCATTACCTGTGATAACGATGTCATCAACGTACTCTTCCAAATTCATGCACAAACCTAGAGTAGAGTGACAATAGAACACAAAATGATTAGCTTCTCTTACCATGCCAAACTCCTGAAAGACCATGCTCGAGGTGGTTGCTTTTGGCCAGAGTGCTCGTCCTAATCTGCATACTATGTTACCAGACTTCCCGGAGCAACAAAACTAGGTGGTTGCTTCATATATACCTCATCTTTAAGATCTCCATGAAGAAAGAGATTTTTAGTATCCAACTGGTCGAGAGGCCAATGAAGAATAACCATCATGGATAAAAAGAGACGGACTGAAGCAATCTTGGCCACAGGAGAGAAGGTATCAATCACCATAGTCAAGACCAAAAATCTGTATATAACCCTTGGCCACTAGAGTGTAAGGCAGACATCTCCTCAATCATAGCTTGTTGCCGGCTTGGATGAGAAAGAGTTTCACCTGTAATCTTAGGAATAAACACAAATGATAGTGATGACACAAAGGCAAATGGGTTGTTGATAAACAATGATAACTCAAACAAGAATATATCGGATGAGGGTTACAAGTAGATCGATTATCTTTTCGAGTGGCCACCAGAAGGACTCTTTGTAGAAAAGACCTTAGTAGGTAAGAATTCTGGTGGCAAGCGTGAATCATCTAGGCGTGGATGATGTGATAGGTCAATAGCGGTGGAGGTGCAGAGGAGGATGATGGAGTTATCGATGATGACATGGGAAGATAGACTGTTTTGATCCCCAAAAATTGGAATTGGTAGAACCTCAGAAATGCTTAATTGTTTAGCAGAAGAGGATGTAAATGTCATGAACGAAGCTTGCCCCCTAGTCGTAGCACAATAATCAGAATCCTGAGGGACCTCAAGTTAACCACATGGCATACTACGAAATCATAATGCAGAAGTAGAACAACCGTAGTCTAAACAATCTGATAGCATAGAATGAGAAAATAAGTTTGAATTGACAACATAGCCTCAATAGCTAGCAAATATCTAAAAGCCTCTAACATAAAGATATGACTAGGACAAGCCTTAGCTCACAAGATAGTCTAAACCTGAAATGAAAGAAAAATCTGAATAAGGCATAAAGGATGTCCTCGGATCATGAGGATTGACCTACAGCGAATCTGAGTAAAGCTGCTACTAGCCACCTGTGGGGTGAGGAGTGTCCGCAGCTATATAAGACAATATAGGCAAAAATATGCGGTAAGTACGTTGGAATGTATGAGTATGTGAGCAACGCAATGTATAATATGTCATAATGTGCAATTGACCATGTTAGAAAACATTATAAGTATTTTATTTAAAGAATGATAATAAAATAGAAACAAGGTCAATGCAATATAAGAATCACAATGAAAACCTTGGAAGAGCATAAGTCATAAGAAAATATACTCATTTGAAGGATATCAACCTTAACCGACATTAAGACAATGCGAGCTATAACATGGAATTCCGATGTTGCCCCCACATCGGAGAACGGGGAGGCTACTTGCCAAGGTAGACTCTACCCTGTTAAATAGGTCATAACATACGCTATAGTAGATCCACTAGCTAAGTCAATTAAGACAACCTACAATTACATGTAGTTAAAGGGTTAGGATTACTACTAGAGACTCCCTTACCAAGCCTCCACCTCAGGCCCTCTCGGTGCTAAGTCAAACCCCAATGGAAATTAATGTCATAAATCATTAAGTCATATCATGTGGAAAGACAATAATCAACTATCAATCCGTTTCATAAAGTCATGTTCATATAGTAGCTCATTTTATCATGATTCATGTAATGTGAGAATTGTCCTTTCATCATTATGAATCCACAAATAGGTGAGAAAGCATGGATTCGTGGGAAATCAACTTTAAATCATGTATCTTAGCAAATTCATGCATTATCATGTAAACCAAAATGAATTGAATCATAACTAAAAGAACCCATGAAGAATTTCATGAACCCTAGATGAAATTGGGAAGGATTTCAATTAAAACCTTGAAATTATGAAATTAATATCAATTTTTGTGTAGTTATGTCAATGAAATTGAATAACCATATAATTAATTGAACCTGATGCTAGATCATGAAAACCTTAGGTTTTTTTGTTGAAATTTCATAGAAAAGTAGGAAATTCTCTTGGATTTCATGGATGAAACAAACAAACAACAACATACGCAGTGGAATCCTACAAGTGGGGTTTGAGGAGGGTAGAATGTACGCAGACCTTACCACTACCTCATAGAAGTAGAGAGGTTGTTTCCTGGGAACCCTCGTCACAAAAACCTATAAGCAGAATAAACTAAATATGGAAAACAGGAGGTATGTAAATACGAGACAATTAACATATATATAAGACAGATAATGACAACACCAGGCAAATGCTACTACCCTACCATACCCTACGGCCAGACATCAACCTAACTCTACTAACCTATTAGCCTGTTACTCTAATTCGCGACCTCCACTCCTTCCTATCTGAGGCTATGTCCTCGGTGAGATCAAGTTTCACCATATCTTGTTTGATCACCTCCCCCCAATTCTTTTTCGATCTACCTCTACTCCTTCGTGTAACTCGTAAATCGAACCTCTCACATCTCCTAATAGGAGCATTGGTACTCCTTCTCTGCATGTGTTCAAACCATCGCAGTCTCGCTTCCCTCATCTTATCAGCCACAGGGGCCACTTCGAGCTTCTCCCGAATGGTCTCATTCTTAATCTTATCACTCCTAGTATGCCCACACATCCATCTCAACATCCTCATCTCCGCGACCTGCATCTTCTGGACAAGTAAGTTTTTGATTGGCCAACACTCCACCCCATACAACAAAGACGACTAACCACCATACTTGAGGTGAATCCTAGCCTTGAAATTTTGGAAGAAGCTTGGAACCTTGAAGAACTCTCATTCACTTGAAAGAGAATCCTTGGATAAGAAGACTTGAGAGCTTTTGGGAATTTGAGTAATTAAAAGGGAATGGGTAGTTTTAGGAGTACAAAATCAATTATAGGGCTTAGGAATAACTTAGAAGCAGTGTAGCGTTAATATTAAATGCGTGAGAAATATCCAAAATATTCCTGAAATAAGACTGCTGTCTAGGACCACGAGGGTTATTTACAGGTCGTAGTTTCTTTTACGGACCGTGGATGCCTATCCGTAAAAACATGCCAATTCCCAATTCTTAGGATCTCAAACCACGAATGCCTTCTACGACCCATAAATAGGATCCCGATCCGTCTTATCCATCCGTGGAATCCAATTACTGAAAATGCCCATCTATCCATGGAATGGTCTATGAACTGTGGAAGCCCTTTCATCCTGTCCAAGATCATCTACGGTTCGTAAAATGAAGTACGATCCGTAGAATGAGCTCGTGAACCTTGACTAAGTTTTCAAAAATTTTACAAACTCTAGGTCGGTCCATCTATGATTGCTTTCCACGACCCATGAACCTTTCTATGATCCGTAGAAATAGCTCGTGGACACCTGGACTAAGATTTTCTGGAACATTTCTTTCTAATTCTTACTTTCCAATTTTTGGGGTATTACAGTAAAGTAGGTCTGACCTTAAAAAAAAGGTAACATCAGATCGCTAGAGGTCAGGTGAGAAGCATCAATATCTCTTTAGTACCCTTGAATAACTGAGAAAGATACATTTAAAAGCACAGGGAGTGTATTTGTCTTTTCCTGAAGTTAGTACTTGGACAAAGCATGTGCTCTCAAAGACGCATTGTGGAAGAGAGAATAAGGTTGACTGGGAAACAAAATCGAGTGTTGTACATGATTTTGAATAGTAACGAAGGCGTATGATTAATCAAATAACAAGATGTGAGCACTGCATCTCCCTAAAAACCCAATGGGATGTTTTCTTGTGTGAGAACAGTGTGTGCAGTCTCAACTATATGCCTATTTTTTCCTCTTTGGAACCCCAGTTAGTTGTGCAGTGTAAGGACAAGGTATCTAATGAAGAATTCCATGGAAAGACATAAATTGTTTAAATTGAGATAATAAATATTCACATGCATTATCAGTCACTACGAAAATCGTGAATAGAAACAACAAATTGATTTTTTATTCCAACACAAAAGATCTGAAATATGAAAAATAATTTAGAATGATCTTTCATTAAAAACATCCAAGTGCACCTTGAGTAATCATCAATCAAAGTAACAAGTTACTTAAATTCCAACGTAGAACTAACTCTACTAGGGCCCCAAATATCAGAATGAACTAAATGGGTAAGTGACTTTGCACGATTATTAGGACTAGGTGGAAAAGTAGCTTGGGTGTGCTTCCCAGTTGTCATAACTCACGATCTAACTTAGAGAATTTGGACAAGCTAGTACCATCTTTTGTAGTTTGGATAAACTAGACACCCCAGTTATCTATAAATTAAATCTGGAGAGGTAGAGACTGAACAACTGTACTGGATGTGTGAGAATTGAGATAATAAAGTCGATTTGACTCATGCCTTTAGGCAATTATCCTTCCCGTACTAAGATCCTGTATAATAAAGAAGTCACTAAAGAATGAGACGAAACAATTTAAAGCCTTAGCCAAACGACTTATTAATATGAGGCCAAGGGATAACTAGGGACAAAAAGAACATTATTCAGGAATCATTTGGTGTAAAGTATAAGGTATATTAATCCCACAGTAAAATGCAGGATTTTATTATCTTATCCCAGAGTAAAATGCAGGATTTTATTATCTTATGTTTGGTTGAAAGAATTAGGTAGCCATTGGATTATTTATCTCATCATTTATATCTTAGTGATGAGATAGGTTATCTCTTATATATGGTGGAATAACTTATCTCGGAATAACTTATCTTGGGATAATTAATCCTGGGATAACTTGTTCTCAACCAAACGACCCCTTAGACTCAAGGAAGGCAAGGCTTTGGCTTGACGGACTCGATTGCCATGGTCCAAGAACCATTAGCTAATGTAACAATAGGAAGGGACTGAGAAAAAGTAATATTAGACTTTAAATATTATTACCAGAAATGTGGTCAGAAGTACCCGAGACTCAAGTGCCAAGTGTGGTGGACTGTGGGATACAAGCAACAGGATTACCAATCTGGGCAACGGAAGCTATTGATGAAGACGTCTGCGTACTTGCCTGATACAGAAGAAAGTCATTGTGTTTTACCCCAAACAAAAAGACATTGTGTTGATTGGTGCGAGAGTCCATAAATTTAGTGCGAAATATATCGGATCTGATAGACATGAAAATAGATCAATTAGTGTCCAAAAAATAAAATCAATTCTGAAAAGACCTGAAGAGTAGATCTGAAAAAATGATTGTCTCGCCGGAAAAAGTTACTGGGAAAAAAAGAATCTACCAGAAAAATGGATGGAAAGCACGCCATGAGGATTTCAATCATAATGGTGGTACTGTTATATGCACAATACCCCTGGAGAGTGTTGGAATTACGGAACAGCGGAGGTTTTGCGGGAAAAATGCTCAACAATTTTGTACTCTTATTTTGTTCTTGCTTTCTCTCTAAAGAAATCTCTGATACCATGTGAGAGGACAAGAATTTTAGAGAGAACTCACCTTGATTATTTTCATAAACTATTGGAGTTTAAATAGCTAAGTTTACATGTCCTAAAGAAGAAAATCAATACAAATCAATACCTAATTGAAATAGGAGATGTGGAGACCTGTTATGGAGAATCTTTTGCATCCTTAGGAAGGTCATCTGGGTAAAACCAAAGAACATAGAACAACTTCTCAGTAGTTGGATTGTTGTGGGCAATGCTACAGCAAAGTAGGAGAGATGGAAGATTGCCCCCGCTTGTATATGGTGGACTATATGGAATGAAAGGAACCAAAGATGTTATGAGAACAAGAAGAGCAATATCCAGAGCCTTAAAATGAACTGCTTGGACCTTTATTACTTTTGGTGCAAACAAGACATACTAGGACAGGCAGAGGACCTATTAGATGTTTTAGACTATCTGTGACAAAAAGCACTGATAGTGTATATTCTACCTTGTAATAGTTTTTGCTAGGGGGACTACTGTAATGTAGTATACCTGTGGATAATTATATAATAGAAAAGAAGTTACCATTCTCAAAAAAAAAAAAAAATGAATGAGATTTGCGTTTTTGATAAAGAATTAATTATAAATTTGAAATTAATTATAATACTAAATTCATTAATCATTAGCAATTACAAGTTTCATAGGAGTGTACTTTCTTTTTCGCTTTAAAACTTTTCATCTGTGATCTAACTAATAGGCTAAACTATTGCATAAAGTCTAATATTTATTTAATTTTATTTATATAAATACAAGGGAAAATGCAGAAGTACCCCCCAGACTATAACCAAAATTTCAGAGACACAGTTAAACTTTAACTTGGTCCTATTACCCCCCTGAATTAATTTTTCCCATAATTAAATAGCCCTTATTTGCCTATGTGGCATGTGGGGTCCACGCGTGTACTACACACAAAAACTTAGGCGTGTGGTTAAGGGTAAATAGGGTGCATTAAATTACGAAAAAAATAGGTTCAGGGGGTAATAGGACCAAGTAAAAGTGTAAGTGTGTCTCTGAGATTTTGGTTATTGTCTGGGGGGGGGGGTTAGTCGTGCATTTTAAATTACAATATTTAAAAACTCAAAATATTTATCTAAAGTTTGCTTATAAAAATATAACACACAAACTTAAAAATAATTATTATTTTGTGCCTCCAAATTTTATTATATAATCTGATTTATTAGTTTTAGGGATATGTGCGAGCTAAAAAAAATGTCAGTGTGTATTTTTAGATCAAAAAGATTAGCGGAGGAAATTTGAGAGCGATATGTCACGTCCTTCTACTTAACTTCAAGTAAGAAATTCCGATCTTCTAGTTCTTTTTCTTTCAAAACTTGATTACAATACTTATATTGCATACGTATATAACACGACCTACTACTTGACTTCAAGTAAGAAATTCCGATCTACTAGTTCTTTTTCTTTCAAAACTTGATTAAAATACTTATATTGCATACGTATATAACGAAATAAAAAATAGTACTCATTTTTTCGACTGTGCAGTGTTGTGCAATATTTGTGCAAAGTGTGTTCATGCAAGGAGGCAAAATCTTTGATATATTTTTACACCAACTATATTCTTTAGATGATTTTATTTTATTTTATTATAGAGATCATTCAAAATATTAATTTGTTAACATTAACAACCAAAATCCCAGTGACACTTAAACTTTAACTTGGTCCTATTAATACCCCTCCCCCCCCCCCAAACTTATTTTTTTGTAATTTAATGCCCCTTTATTTGCCTACGTGGCATGTGGGGTCCGTGCGTGTACTATACACAATATAATTTAGCTGATTAGGTGTGTTAAGTAGACAAATAAGGGGTATTTAATTATGGAAAAAATAAGTTCAGGCGGGTAATAGGGCCAAGTTAAAGTTTAAGTATGTCTTTGGGTTTTTGGTTATAGTCTGGGGGGTACTTGTGCATTTTCCCTTATTTTAATAACAAGTACTATTTACATATAAATTTTAAGATTAACACAACTAATACGTGCAAAACACTATTCTTGAGACAAAATCGTCTTTCCACTATTTCTTTAAATTTACTATTTACTATTTTATTTATTTAGTTTCAGGATTCACGTTTCAATTAGAATTTCTTTATATTTAGGATTCACTTTTGATTTAGGACTATTTTATTTAAATAATTATCTAAAATTTTGACTATCAAATATTTTGTTAATAAAAGTATATAATATAACAAATTTAAAAAGAAAAAAAAATCAGTAAATTATGTTGGGAACATTAAACAACTCCTTTTATATTTAGGAATCTTTTGTTACATTAAATTGTAATCAATTAATTATTTAACTTCTAATTATTCAACTACTTATATTACTTTGAGTGTGGATTTGGTACAGACAAAAATATTTTCTATTTTTTTTTTATATATTTGATCAATCAAAATAATTTTAAAAATAAAAGTAGGAAAAAATAAATTTTATAAATAATATTTCAAATTCATCTCCTCATTTTTTACCCATTCAACACTCAAATTCACTTCTAATGTTATAAAGTAAATTATTTATACTATATTAAAAGTGTGAAGGCCCTTAGAAATGTTGTTTGACTATTTGCCCTTCATTAAAAGACTCTGTTTTAGATAAAATCGTCTTTTCATCATTTTTCTTTAAATTATTATTTAATTATATTAATAATATTGACTTTTAAAATATATGGAAAGAAGTGATAAAAAAGGACTTTTAAATCTTCCTTATTTGATAGACTTCTACTTCTTCCTTATTTGAATTAAATGGGTTCTAATTAGTGATAGAATCTCTTTATATATAGGACCATTATAAATAAATGATTATCAAAATTACTTTTGTTGTGAATTTTTTATTATAAGTTAATAATTAAATTTAATTTTTCTTGCTCTACTCACGTGCAAAGCGCGTATAACAAGACTAGTAATATTATTAGTGGCATGGTGTCAAAACATTTTTGTCCCAAAATTGGAAGATTGCATATTACTTGGGACAGGGGGAGAATCTTAGTTGCTCTAAACATCTCTTTGTCCTTTCTAATTTTCTGATGGTTCAAGTGGGAATGTGCACTTACAGTATCACTTTTCTTTTAGGTTTTACCCGTATCATTACGCTCCATTTGCTTCTGATCTCAAAGGTCTGGTGGACTTGGAAATTACTTTTTTCCCGGGGGAACCATTTAAGCCCTTTGATCAGCTAATGGGTGTTCTACCAGCTGCAAGGTTATCTTTAGCTTCTTTATACTCTGTATTAAAGGAGATGTGAAAGGAAACATCTTTTATATTGTGTTGACTATTTCTCTAAATTAGTGGTTATTTGTGTTTCTTTCTTTTTGTCTCCCTCTTCACCTGTTCTGCAGTGCAAATGCTCTTCCTGAAAAGTACAGGATGTTAATGATGGATCCATCATCACCAATTTCTGATTTTTACCCAACAGGTGTGACGTCGAATACTGTAGTTCAGTTTACTGTATTCCTCTTATGTCCAGAAGTCAATAATTCACCATAAATTCTTTTGTGAATGCAGATTTTGAACTTGACATGAATGGGAAGCGTTTTGCATGGCAGGTAGTTTTACTGCAATTTTCGTATGTCTAGTGGTTCTCCAGATGATTGTAGATGTTTACTTATTTGGAAGTTTGATATCTCTGAACTACTTGTTATTTCCTCTGTAAAATAGGCTGTTGTAAAATTGCCATTCATCGATGAGAAAAAGTTACTTGCTGCAACAAAGAAGCTGGAAGACACATTAACGGTATGAATGAAAAGATTATTTTTAGACCTTTTACTTAGCTCTTGTTGTTGTAAGGTGTGCGTACATTCTACCCTCGCCAAACCTCACTTGTGGGATTTCAGTGAGTATGTTGTTATTGTTGTTACTTAGCTCTTGTTGTTAATAGTATCTACTTTTAAAATTATAAAGATGGTGAACGATATTGCGTTGAGAGGACAAAAGAGAGTAGTTTAAGAGGTGTTTGGTATGAAGGAAAATGTTTTCCAAATCAATTTTTTTCTTCAAATTTAAGGAAAATGACTTCCCTCCAAAAAATAGGGAAAACATTTTCCAAAACTCCTCCAACATCAAATTACAATTTTTTTCCCCTTAAAAAATTAAAATCTTAAAAACTTTTAATTGTTTTTACCCGACCCCTATCCTAGTCCCCTAGCCTCCAAACCCCACCCCACTCACGTACCCCCAAAAAACCAAAACAATTAAAATTTTCAAAATTTATTTTTGAAAAATACTTCAAATTTAAACATTTCAATTTATTTTTACTGAACCTTACCCTTGACTCCTTCCCCCCCCTCCCCCCAACCCCACAAAAAAAAAAAATTACTCCGTTCACTTTTAGTTATCAAAAATGTCCTAACTAATTTTTACTTTTACTTGTCATTTTTAACAATATCAAGGTTGGACAAATTTTTTTCTTATTCTATCATTAATTTATTGTCATTGAGTTAATAGTTTTGAAAAGTGTAGTGAGTAAATATGTTTGGGATCTTCTCAACTAATAGGGGTAGAATGGTAAACTTACTATACCAATAATTATTTTCTTAGTAAGTGTGTCAAGTCAAAATTTGACAACTACAAGTGAACGGAGGGAGTAAAATTTTTTTTTACCCCATCCTTACCTTGAGCCCCCTACTATCCCCTCTACCCACCCTACCTAGGGATGGCAATGGGCCGGCGCGAGGCGGGTTAAGCTCAGCCTGCAATTCTTTTTAACCGCCCCACCCCGCATAATAATTTTTTTCATTTTCTACCTGTCCCGCCCCGCTCCATATAGACCCACCTTGCATAAACCCGTCTCGCATAAATTTTCAAGTTCTTGTATTTTTTTAAATGAATTTAATGTGAAAAATAAAAATTCGTAAGTTTTTTTTTTCATTTTTGGCTCATTAACATCTCAACAACAGATTAACTATTTCTAGTTAACATTTCAACAATTGCTTCTTAATCACTAATTAGAAGGTTCTAATAACATTTCAACAACCCATAATTTACCGACCATGTGTGGTTTAAATTGTTTAATATAAAAAGTTTACACTTTTGATTTTTACTAATTACAAAGATTTAGTTTTCTCTTAATTCCTATTTGGTTCTCTAAATCCGCAACCCGTTCCGTTCCGCATTAATTTAAAAATTAGTTGCTTCAACCCGCCCCGCACCCACCCCACTCCACATAACTTTAAATCTGTCCTACCCCACATAGGTCTAAACCTGCCCTGCCCCGCCCCATTGCCATCCCTAAGCCCACCTCAAAAGGGCAAGCTCGACGTGTTAAAGCTTCTGCTATGCACAAGGTTGGAGGATTGGCCCGACCATAAGGATCTATTGTACGCAATCTTACCTTGCATTTCTGCCAGGATCTGTTACAAACCCACTCACAAAAATAACAATAACATATTAGTGAAATCGTACGAGTAGGGTTTGGGGAGGGTAGAGTGTACATAGACTTTACCACTATCTCATAGAGATAGAAAGTTTATTTCGAGAAGACCCTCGCCTCAAACATATTAGCCCCACAAGGAAAAAAAAATAGGTATAGAGTAGCGACCAAAATGACAAGCACTGACAATTCTACAAGTAAAAATAAAAGTAGCAAAATAAATGTCGGACAGTAACAACTAACAACAGAATATATAAAGACTCGACTAATCCTACTAACATACTACAATACAAGGCAAGACAACATCCTACCCTTATTAGCCTATTAACCTTCCATCCTGATACGCGACCTTCATTCCTTTCTATCTAAGGTCATGTCCTCGGTGATATGAAGCTGCACCATATCCTATCTAATCACCTCTCCCGAATATTATTTCGGTCTACCTCTACCCCTCTATGTAACTTCTAAATCCAACCTCTTGCACCTCTTAACTAGCACGTTGATACACCTCCTTTGTACATGCCCAAACCATCTCAGTCTCGCTTCTCTTATCTTGTTTGCCACAGCGGCCACTCATACCTTCTCTTGAATAACCACATTCCTAATCATATCATACCTAGTATGTCCACTCATCTATCTTAACATCCTCATCTCTGTAACCTGCATCTTCTGAATATGCGAGTTTTTGACTGGCCAAGCATAAACAGTCTATTCAGCATTCTGTAAAACTTACCCTGAAGTTTTAATGGTATCTTTTTATCACATAATACTCTAGAGGCAAGTCTCATTTCATCCATGCTGCCCCAATGTGATGCGTGACATTATCATTAATATCACCACTACTCTGGACGATCGATCCAAGATAGTTAGGGGTCGTTTGGTACAAAAATGAATAACGCAAAGATTAGTAATACAGGGATTAGCAATGCAAGGATTAACAATGCAGGGATTAGTAATGCAAGGATTATTATTTATCAAGTGTTTGGTTTATTGCTTCTAATCTAATCTTGTGCTTGGTTTAAACTCTACAAGGTCTTCCAGAAACAACCTCTCTATCTCTATGAGGTAGTGGTAAGGTCTGCGTACATTTTGCCCTCCCCAAACCCCACTTGTGGGATTTTACTGGGTTTGTTGTTGTTTATATCCTTGAATTATTATGGAATTTTCTATTTCATGTAATTGGGTCAAAATAGATTATTTTATTGTGACTTCTAACTAGCTAGGAGAACAATAATTTTGTCGTCATGTTTGCTATTGCTACTTGAATTATTTGAGGATAAATAATTGTGATCTTAATAAATTGATCGCTCATAAAATGCCAATTTTCAATTTGATAGAGATGGACCATCTACTTTTAAAATCGAAAAGATGGTAAACAATTGTAAAATGAACAAACCCTCTATGTTTACGCACAAAAAGTTGCAAGTTGTAGTTTTAATATGGAGTTTATATCTAAAAAAGGTCATTCAACTATGAGAATTTATCTAATATAGTCATTGCACCTTGTTATCAATAAAATATCTTTATTAGGCCTTTGTATCTACTAAATTGATTAGAGAAAAAATTGACATGGCAAAATATTTTTTGTATATTATGTAAGTATGAACCCACAAATAAATAAAATTTTAAGATTTGACATGGTAAATTTATTAATTTTTTATATTATGCAAATGTGAACCCACAAATAAATAAAATTTGTAAGCTGATTTATTTAAATAAATTTACTAGGAAAAATTACAAATATAAAACATAAAATCAAGAAAATTAAAAAATGTAAAAGAATTTGAGAGATATTTTTGTCTTTACATATCTAATCCCATGGTATTAAATAGAAGATGTTAGCTAATACCACCAAATGAAAGGTATTAGTTAATACCATGTAGGGTGCATTAACTAATGCATGGATTAGTTATATGCATGCATAAAATCCTATCAAACATAGTATTAAATAAGACCATACATAATGCATGGATTATTTTGTCTAATACCTCCTACCAAACGGCCCCTTAAAGCTTTCTCTCTTGGGAATAGGTTGAGTGGCAAGCCTTACTTCAATCTTTGTTTCATCCCTTAGCAACACAAAATTTGCACTCCAAGTATTCTGTTGGTTTTGCTCAATTTGAACCCTTTGGATTCCAAAATATGTCTCCAAACCTTTAACCTATTATTAACTTTATCCCGATTCTCATCAATCAGTACTATGTCATCCGCAAATAACATGAATCCTGGAACCTCCTGCTGAATAGACCATGTCACCTCATCCATTACTAAGGCAAAAAGAAAAGGGCTCAACACAAATCGTTGATGGATAAAGTCCCATCTTAACAGGAAAATACTCCGAGTATCCTCCCATCATTCTTACCCGAGTTTTGGCTTCATCATACATGTCCTTTATTGCCCTAATATAAACCATTGAAACACCTTTTACCTCCCGACACCTCCATAGGTCATCCCTCGGAACTTTGTCATAGGTCTTCTGAAGATTAATGAATACTATATGAAGATTCCTCTTTCTTTCCCTGTATTTCTCCACCAGTCTCTGAATAAGATGGATTGCTTCAGTAATTGATCGCCTCGGTATGAAATCGAACTGATTCTTTGAAATAGGCACTCTTCTCACCCTCATCTCTACCACTCTCTCCCAGATCTTCCTAGTGTGCTTAGCAACTTGATACCCCTGTAATTGTTACAGTTTTGAATATCACCCTTGTTCTTATACAATAGAACCATTGTACTCCTCCATTCTGGGCATCTTGACAGTCTTCAAGATAGCATTAGACAACCTAGTTAACCACTCCATACTATCCTTGACAGTGCTCTTCCAAAACTTCATCGGAATTGCATCAAGTCCGATCGCTCTCCCTCTGCTCATCTTACTAATAGCACGTCTAACCTCCTCAATCCTCTAACGCCTGCAGTAACCAAAATTTCGACGACTATGAGAGTGCACCAACTCACCCAACTCAATAACTCTATCCCCTTCTGCATTTAAGAGTTTGTGGAATTGCCACTTTGCTTAATGAAAGTCTCGTTTACCAACACCTCACCATCCTCATCCTTGATGAACTTCACTTGATCCAAGTCGCGAGCTTTTCTCTCTCTCTCTCGTGAGCCATACAATCTCTTATCCCTGCCTTTTTCCCCTAGCTCGACATACAAACGTTCGTACGCTGCTGTCTTAAACACTTGTGGCCGCGGACTTTACTTCTGTCTTCACCGTCTTATAGATATCTCACTAACAGAAAATTAAAAAAATTGTTCAAAAAAATTTCAAATTTCAAAAAATTCAATTTATTTTACCCCACTTCTACTCCTGACACCCTACCACCCACACAAAAAAAATTTTTAAAAATTAATTTATTAAATTTTATTTTTGAGGCTGGTAACTTTAGGCTATAATATCCATTGGTCTACTGCAACCAAAAGTGTAGTTCCCCTGCAAAAGAGTATTACATCATCATGAAGCTTTGTGCATAATCAAACTGATGCCCGTAGACAATCTAGTACTTCAATGATGTCTTCTTTTGTAGCTAAAATATCTTGTTTACACCAAGAATAGAAAAAGGCTAAGCAATTCTCTTATCTTCCGAAGGCTATTCTGCACATTCTCAAAGCTTATATTGTTCCTCTCTTTCCAAATTGTCCACCAAATGCATGCTAGGACAATCTTCCATCTCTCCTCCTCCTTTAAAACATTGCCATCTCGTCCCTATTCCAGCTACTTAGAACTCTTTTGATGCTTCCTGGTTTCACCCACCAAATTCCCTTCTGGCAAATGAACATTCCCGTAGCTGCTCAGTCCACTTACAATGCAAGAAAAGATGGTTAATTGTCTCTGCTTGTTCTCCGCAGAGAGTACATCTAGAGGCAAATTGATATCCTCTTTTCTTAAGATTTTGATGGGTCAGAAGTGCTTCTTTTGATAGCAGCCACAGAAAGCAGTTTACTTTGTGGGGCACCTTTGGTTTCCAGATCATCCTCCATGGCCAGTTTGTCTCTCTTTATGCAGTCTTGTTGAGTGCCTTATATGCTGAATTTACTAAGAATTTGCCACGAATGTCACTCAGCTAAATCAGTGAGTCCTTCCCCTCCGTAAGATTGCTGAAATTATCTACTGAGTTCTGGAATGCAAGCACCTTCTCTATTTTGCAGTTGTTAGAATAGGAATAAAAACAAGAATAATATCTATAATCCTATTTAGAATAGGATTAATAATATCTATAATCCTACTTAGAATAGGAATAGGAATAGTATACAAAATCCTACTTGGAAAAGGATTCTATTATGGTATCCTAGTTGGAAAAGGAGTCTAATATAGTGTTTATAAATAGGGTCTCAATGTAATAATGTAGAGATAACAATTCAAGAATATTTTCCTCTAATATATCTCACAGCAGTCATATAAGTGTCTCCTTAGGAACAAATTCAAGCTTTGACCAGTCTACATTGTGGCCACTGTTGCCTCCTGTTGTTGACATAACATATAAAGTTCCAATGCAACTGTTTCATAGGTGTTGCTCCATTCCATTTGTCCTCCCAGAAAGAGGTCTTTTGGCCATCTCGCACGTTGATTCTGGAGCTGGAATACAACATAGGCTAGACGTTCCTGATTGCTCTCCATACAGTGCAGTTGTGTGGAGTGTTAACCACTTTTGTCATCCACTTGTCCTCCATGCCATACTTTGCTATGATGACCTCCTTCCGATGCATATGATCTTCATTGGCAAATTTCCACAGCCACTTCAGCATGAGGCTTTGGTTTTGCTTCCTTAAGTTCCTGATGCCTTGGCCACCTACATTCTTGTTCACTATCAGTTTCTCCCATTTAACTAGGTGGAACTTCTTTTTGTCTTCGCTGCCTTGCCATAGGAGATTTCTCCCGAGGGCATCAATGTTCTTGGACACATTAGCAGACATTGGAAATACTGACATCATATAGGATGGAAGTGCATCAAGGAAACTGTTGATTAAAGCTAGTCTGCCTCCCAAGGGCAGATACTGACTTTTTCAGTTGGTGAGTTTCTTTTCTCATTTTTCTAGGACCCCATTCCAGATACCTTTGGACTTGTTTTTAGCTCCTAGAGGCATGCCTAAGTAAGTTGTTGGGAGTTCCCCAATCTTGCCTCCTAATTAACTAGCCAAAACTTTCTTTCTCTATCACAGGGTTGATAGGATAGATAAAGCTCTTTCCCCAATTGATATGGATTCCAGGGACTGCCTCAAAAATGACAAAAATAATCCTCAAAATCAGGATTTGATCTGTTTTTGCTTCACAAAACACCAATGTATCATTTGCATATTGAAGGTGAGGTACCTCCAGATTGTTTAATTCTTCTGCTTGGAATACTTTGATCCACCCTTTCCCTTTTGCTGTGTTGATAAAGTTACTCAACCCTTCCATGGCTATAATGAACACGAAGGGAGATAGTGGGCCCCCCCATCTCAATCTTCTCTGAGAAGCAAAAAATCCAATAGGTGCTCTGTTGATTAGGATGGAGAATCTCACAGTGCCGATAATGTGTTTGATCCACTTGATCCATTTATCCCCAAAGCCCATTCTTTACAACACATGGAGGAGAAAATTCCAATTTAAGTAGTCAAAAGCCTTTTTGAAAATTCCAATTTAAGTAGTCAAAAGCCTTTTTGAATATCCAGCTTGCAGGCACTCCCTTGCTTGTTGCTTCTTTGTCTAGCTTCAACACATTCATTTGCAATTAATACAACATCCATGATCAGCCTTCCTTTGATGAAGGCCATCTGTTGCCTGTCTACTATGCCTTGGATTACTTTTTTGAGTCTCTCTATTAGGAGCTTAGCTATGATTATGTAGACCCCCCCCAATAAGGCTTATGGGTCTGAAATCTTTTAGTTCTTGAGCACCCACCTTCTTTGGAATCAGAGCAACAAAAGTGGCGTTCAGGCTCCTTTCAAAGAAGCACTTGTCATGGACATTCTGAATTGCAGCTACAATATACATTAATAATATCCCAACACTGCCTGAAGAATTTCATGGAGAAGCCATCTGGACCTCGCTCCTTGTCCCCTGCACATGCCTTGATGCTTTCCAGTATCTCATGTGGTTCAGAAGGGGTTCCAACATGGAACTGTCTCCTGCTCTGATCCTAGGACAATTGCCCATCTCTAAATGAGGCCTCCACTCTTCTGTTTCAGCATATAAGTTCTCATAGAAGGTCACTATTTCCTTCTTGATTTCGACTGGATTTTCTATCATCACCTCTCCTATTTTCAGTCTATCAATAGTGTTGGCTCTCCAATGGGCATTTGCTGTTTTATGGAAGAAGTCGCCCTGGACCTCTGTCTTCAAGCTATCTCTTCCTTCCTTGCAATATCTTCAAATTCATTTATAAGTCATATTCTGGACACAATTTCCTCCTTTTGCAAGGTTCTGCATTCTTGGATTTCTTCCAGTTCCGTCAATTGTGCCATTACCAATTGTTTTTGAATTCCCAAATTGCCTTGAACTGATTTACTCCAGTCCTTGAGTTTGGTATTCAGGGCCTTCAGTTTGGCCACTGGAACAAAATCAAGATTTCCAACAATAGAGAATGAGTCCCACCAGAGCTTGACCTTCTCTTTAATTCTTTCTGTATGAAGCCACTACTCGAATTTGAAATAAGAATTGGAAGCGCCCATTCCACCCTTGTGAGGTAGTGGTAAGGCCTGCGTACATTCTACCCTTCCCAGATTCCACTTGTGGGATTCCACTGGGTATGCTGTTGTTGAAATAAGAATTGGAAGCGCCCATTCCTCCCTTGTGAGGTAGTGGTAAGGCCTGCGTACATTCTACCCTTCCCAGATTCCACTTGTGGGATTCCACTGGGTATGCTGTTGTTGAAATAAGAATTGGAAGCGCCCCAATCACCACACTGCAGCATAATTGGAGAATGGTCTGATGTTACCCTCTGCATGATTGACTGTTTTATGTTTGCGAAGCAGCTTTCCAGATCCTCTGAAATAAGGAATCTGTCCAACCTGGCTGCTATATCAGATGAAGCACCAACTTGATCCTCTTCTTTATCAGATTTTCTGCAGTTAAGATCACATCCCTTACTGCCAACCACAGACAGAAAAACACTCTCGGTGCTCTAGGTATTTGAATGGAGGCATGAGGGAAAGTACATTCCTCTCTCACCAATGAACACTCGGTGAACAAACCATTTCCACTCACCCACCAATTCCTAGCATCCAAATTGTTTGCTGGATTATCTAGCCCATACAAAATCTCGGTCAATTTGTGAAATTCTTCCATCTACCATTCCTGAAGGTTCTTCTGAATCTCAAATCCTAGTGAATTACCCCCTCGTGTGACCTAGGAATTTGCTGGACCATCATCTTACTTTGGGAAAACACAAGGTACATGTTAGGGAAGACTTCCTTCGATTCTCCCCCCCCCCCCCC
>DF360472.1:17779-31447 GCA_000787875.1 Solanum virginianum | reverse complement strand
TTACAACTATTATAAATCTGATGTCATGAAATTATAAAAATATTTGACAAAAAGATAGTTTATTAGGTTTTAACTAAAACTAAATGGCTTGCAATGTGAAATATTAAGTCAATACTACTAAAATAGTAAAACAAATGAAACTGAAAATCTAACATAAGTTCTAAATCCAGAACAAAAAATTTAGCATAAAATTCTTATGTCAAAGTTCAACATAACGTACATCAATATGATTTAAAAGAAAGGAAAACGTAAGTCTATAACTTTACTCAACAATGATTTCTACTTTAATTGAAAAATTAGAGCACTAAGAAAAGTACACATAGTATTAAAAAAAATCGATAATACGGAAAATTACATGGAATCACATAAAGTAAAAGTTGAGAATGAGAAGGAAATAAAATATAAATAAAGAATATACTTTTAGAAACAACAACACAACAACATACCCAGTGGAATCCCACAAGTAGGGTCTAGGGAGGGTAGAATGTACGCAGACCTTACCACTACCTCATAAATGTAGCCTGTAGAGAGGCTGTTTCCTGGGAACCCTCGTCTCAAAAAATCATAAGCAGAATAAACTAGATATAGGAAAAGGAAAAGGAAAAAAAAAAGGAAACAAAAAGAGCGACCAATAACGAAAAGCACATGATAGTATGTAAATACGATAAAATTAACATATATAAGGCGGAAAATGACAAACAGGATATAAAGACATGACTAATCCTACTACTCTACTATACCGCACGACCAACATCAACCTAAGCTACTAACCTATTAGCCTGCTACTCTAATTCGCGACCTCCACTCCTTGTTATCTCAGATCATGTGCTCGGTGAGATCAAGTTTCGCCATATCTTGTCTGATCACCTCGCAATACTTTCGGTCTACCTCTACTCCTCCGTGTAACTCCTAAATCCAACCTCTCGCACCTCCTAATAGGAGCATCGGTACTTCTTCTCTGCACATGTCCAAACCTTCGCAGTTTCGCTTCCCTCATCTTGTCAGCCACGGGGGCCACCTCTAGCTTCTCCTGAATGGTCTTATTCCTAATCTTATCACTCCTGGTATGTCCACACATCCATCTCAAATGAATTAAAATATATATATATATTAGGATAATAAAAATAAAAAGAATTTAAAATAATAAAAATAAAAAATAAATTAAAACAAAAAAATGAAAATATAAGTAAAAGGAAAAAATTAAAAACTACCAGCTTGTAATTATACCACGTAATTACCACCAATTCACATACCCCCTTGGGAATTGTAGAGCGTACTTACCCCTGAAGTAATTGCATGGCCAACCAAACATGCGCCTGATAGTTTAATTACACCCAATTGCACAAATCTAATTACCAAGTTGGCTTTACAAACAGGCCCTAAATTTCCCAAACATTAAGAGCTCTTCTGAAATTCAAATCCTGACTTTGTTAACTCCAGGTTATATCTGTCTTAGCATGATTTTGGATACTTTTTAAATATAGATCAACAAAGGTACAATTCAAACCATTAAGAAGTATCCAGTGATCCTTCCAAATTTCTGTCTTTCTCCCACTACCCGCAATGATCTCTCCACTTTGCCCAAAAATTCTTGCCACTGATTTCTAATGGTTCTCCTGACACTGCTACCACAGGAGCTTCTGACTTGTTGGGTTATTGTCAGACAATGTAGTGCAAATGACGGGTAGCAATTTCCTTATGGAAAAGGCGACTACAATGGGAGACGAAGGTGATGTGGTTTTTCCATATAAATGTAGAGCATGGAAGACAATTCAAACGATGTTAGCAAGATGCAGCACTAGCTAGGTTAGGGTAGCGATTGCCAGAATTCAGGTTAGGCATGCGAGCGATAGCACAAGCAAGCTAATACACGGGTGAGGTTGAAGTGGTCTTGCGCATCCTTTGGATTATCACAAGCACAGCCTTCGGCCCCATGATTTAAAACTTCTTATTTGTTCAATACTCTCAAGGCTTGCTGCATTTAGGCATAAGAAGCTCCACTCAGGAAAAGAGTGCTTCATTTTAGATCAATTTTTCACTGCTATCGCTTTGATCCACCCCCTTAGTGGAAAACTGTAATACGTCCTAAGGAAGTCCTACCACCAGACTTCCTTGTACTCAAAGTGAATTGTCTAACTTCTCTCCAACAGGCTTATGATAATTCACGACAAGTGATTGGGCATATTGTATAAGAGAGTTATGATAATTCACGAGAAGTGATTGGGCATATTGTATGGGTCAATTGCCTTTTGGCTAATAAACGTGTGGAGATTGAGGTTCAATATAAGCATGCATTCCTCATGGGCTGGGATCTCGTATGTCCGTATCCTATCAGATCTACCAGCAGCTGGTTTAAGGAACAAGAAGTTAAGGGCTAGAAATTGATAAAAGAACCTGATCGAAGTTAGTTGTGTGTTCAATTCCGTGGGCAGAAGAATTTCTTTCTAGGAGTTATCTTTTCCTTCTCTTAGCAAATGTAGGTTCAAGTAAAACTTTTGGCTTGCGGGATGCAACTATTTTCCATTCCATATTTCCGTGTGATGAAATTTCTCCCTTGTGCCATGTCCTCTGTTGAACTTCATAGCCATTTTTGCAGAAAACTTCTATTGTGTAACCTCAAATTCTTAGTGCCTATAGCACCCTGCAACGAGAGAGGTAATGGCTTCAATCTTGTCCTTTTTCATAAGTTTTAGATGAAATACAAGTCGAGCACCTGCTTCTTGCGTAGAGTTAGGACTTCCCATTTCACTAGATTCATACGTCTGTTCACCTTGTTATATCCACCCCCCCCTCCCAAAAAAAAAGAAGAAGAAAATTCTCTCCTTAGCTGTCTAGTTTTTTTTTTCTACCCTTCTTCTAGTAATTGTAAAGTCAAACATCATATAAGTGGGTAGAGCATTCAACACTGAGTTAATAGGTGTTAATCTTCAAATAAAAATAAAAAACTTCAAAAAATAGGTGTCAATCTCTTCCTCCTAAGAATAAATATTGGATTTTCCACCTTGCTAGCTTTTTATTACATCTCTCAGTAACCACATTGCATATCTTTTCTGACATATTCTTAGCCCCCAAGGGCATCCACAAATATTTTGTTGGAAAAGTCCCCACCTGGCAGCCTAGATTCCTTGCAAGAAGCTGCAAATTTTTCTTACTAAGTTGGCTGGATATAAATAACTTTTGTTCTGGTTAACATGCAAGACAAAAAGAGCTTAAAAAGTAGACCGGATTAGGGCTGGCGATGGTATGGTAATTATCGACTTAGTGCATCGGCAAGTTGGTCCTCCTAGGCTTGTACTCAAAAGACTATGCTAGAATTAGCATAGCGAAACTGAAATTTTGATACTGCTTTTTGGACATTTTGGTATTTGATATGCGTAATGTCTCCTGAGAATATTTCTCCTCTAATGAGATAGCTACGTGTACGTACTCTAAGAAAGGAAAGAGAATAAAAATACATAATCACAAGAGCAAATCTAACTATACTATATTTACAGGATCTAGAATATCTATGAAATTCTAACAAACTACATACAGTTTTATAGCTTTCCCATGTTACTTTGAATGATTGGACTTATCGATGTTGTTCGACTCTTCAAAAACGTCAACAGGTGCATGTCCCATGTTACTTTGAATGATTGGAATTATCTATGTTGTTCGACTCTTCAAAAACGTCAACAGGTGCATGTCTGATTCTCCAAATATAGTGTATTTTTGGAGAATTCGACACAGGTGCAGCATCGAAAGTGAAGAGTTCCTGCAACTTAGGAAATTACTGCAGAAGAATACTGTATGTTTCACCGTGGCTAACTAGGATTCTCTCCATTTGTGTGGCGCTGGAAATCACTGATCATATCATTTATATTTGTTGCACTATTTTAACCTAAATAGCTGCTTAAAGCTGCAAGGGTTCTAGTTTGATATGGATGTTCATGGTTCTTTTTCAATGCAATAGTCCATAAACAAATTTTTTACCTATGTATGTCCATAAGCAAACAATGATATGAAACAGTAAACAGATTTTTCGTGGGAACTTGGTGTGTCCATGAGTATCCATGGAGCCCTTTTTATCTCCCCAGAGCTTAACTGCAGTAAATCCTGGAAGATGGTGTATTATTTGTAATGCATATTAGAGTTGTTCTTTTATCATTCTCATTAGAGTTGTTCTTTTATCATTCTCATTGTGTATTTTTGCAGGATACCGAACAACTAAGGAACAGTGTAATGTTCGATTTGCTCTATGTTCATCCTCACCAAAATTTGGCACCATATATCATTTCGTACTATCATTACAATGATAAGGTTCTCTCCGGGGCACAAAGGCACCATTTTAGGTTAGGAATAAGGGTGAATCCCGCTTGAAGTCAACTAAGTAAGCCTGGAAGCGAGAGGTACGAAGGTCACTCAAATCTGAGGTTGGTAATCTGGTCTGCTGCCGAACTTTTCAATCTTTTTTTATGCCGATTGTTTATTAGTTGCTTAAGCTCTTTTTGTTCCCTTTTTTACAGCGGTGGAATGAATGGATTCATTTGGTTATCTGAGAGGAATGGCCTGAGAGATAGGGTTCCTTCCCCACTTAATGGATTAGAAGATATCTTAAATAATAAGATTCTGTGAGTTTCTTTGTGGCTATTCTGAACCTCTACCCTTTCACTGAGATTATGACATGTTGAGTATTTCAATTGTTTGAGAAAGTATCTCTTTTACCTTTTTTTTTTTTCTTTTGTGGCCAGAAATATTACCTTTCTGAACCCAGTACCTCATAAGCACATTCCACAGCCTCCAGAAGGAGTATTTATGCCCAAAAAGGTTTGTGAAGGATTTGCTTAGTTGCTGTTGTACATTTCTGGTCATTCTTAAACAAGAATAACCAAATCATAAAACTGCTTAACTTAGTTGCTGTTGTACATTTGTGGTCATTCTTAAACAAGAATAACCAAATCATAAAACTAACTGCTTGACCATTAATTTCATGACAGATCTACAATCTAACAGGAGTATGTACTGTAATTAGTTTTTCAATTTCTATAATTGGGTTCTACTTCCAACTTGATCTAATTAGTGTCATTATTTAGGTGGTGTTTCTTGCTATTCATTAGCATATGCCCCCCACTTTTTTACATTAGAGAGAAGCCTACTCTTTGATCTTTTCGTAGTGTAGATGCTCGAGCTTATTTCATTTTAATATTTCTTCAATACGAGTTAAATTGCTGTTCAATATGAGTTATTTTTTCTGTTAAAGCTCCAATGCCTGGTTGAATAGGCTGCATTGCTTCTTTTGGGAAAAGTAGTCTCTGTGCACATATATCTGATGTCATTATTATAGATTTTGTACTTCAAAATGTTGAATTTTGTCATATGCATCCTTCAAATTTTTGCTCGAGTTATAAAGACATAGATGCAAATCAATGTATACTTTATAAATTTAGTTATTATTTCAGTTACACTTCTAAATGGGAATCTTTTAAGCTAAAAATTTTGTTTGGGTATTGTTAGAATTGGAATTGGTAAATACAATCCTACTTAGAATAGGAATAGGAATAACAATAGTATATCGAATTCTAATAGGAAAAGGATTATATTATAGTATCCTAGTTGGAAAAGGAGTCTAATATAGTATCTATAATAGGATCTCAATGTAATAATGTAGACAACAATTCAATAATATTCTTCTCCAATATTTCTCACATGGTGTCAAAGCTTCTATGATGCTGGTAGAAAATCGAGAGCTTCCGGTGCGGGTGGGCGGCTATGATCAGTATATGCTGCCCGTCTGGCCAATGGTTACGTTAACAAAAGTAGGGTCAATGATATGTGTATGATTCTCATATTCAAGGGCTGAAAACTCAGTCAAACAAGTCACTGTGCATCAATTTTCGGTAACTTTCTAGGGTTGTTTTGTGTCAACCCCACATTTGTCAGTGTTTGTGTAGCACCGTGCCATCATTTCGATGACTATTTTTTTATATCTAATTTGTGTAGCACTGTGTCATCATTTTGTAGACTACTTGTTCATATTTATGTGTAACACCGTGTCATCTTTCCGGTGACTACTTTTCATATTCAATTTGGGTAGCATCGTGCATCTCTCCGGACTACTTCTCGTATTTAATTTGTGTAGTAGCGTGAATTTTTTGAACTACTTTCTCATATCTGAGTTGCATAGACTGTGTCTTTTTGGTGACTCAGATTTGATTTGCGTAGTTCCATGCTTCTTTTCGGTGGCTCATCAAATCCAATTTGCGTAGGGTCGTGCTATCATTCTGACCTACCCATATAATTTTACATTTAGTAGGGTTGTGCCGTCATTCCGACTCTACCCATATAATTCTCTTTCTCAGTAAGGTCGTGTGAATCACATTAACATCTACAAAAGAAAAAGAGGGTTGTGCCGTCATTCCGACTCTACCCATATAATTCTCTTTCTCAGTAAGGTCGTGTCATCGTTCCGACCCTATCCATATAATTTTAGTTCTCAATTTATGACCACTTTCAGCGATCAAATTTAATAATTCGGTGTATAAGCAAGGTTCGACCAGTTTAAAGTGACTTTCTTGGAGCAATTTTGAGATGATCCATATTGTCATTCTCCATAGACTTTTTGATTAGTTGAGCATTAATAATGCTTTTCTCCGTGATCATCTCATGGAAGAAATCTATATGGAGTTCTGTAGCCTTGAATGTCGTTTGTGTAAGTCACTCTGTGGTATGAATCAGTCTTCTGAGCTTGGTTTGGGAAGTTTAATACTGTAATTCAAGAACTTATCATATTATGTTTTATTGACATTGTGCATGAAATCTAGTATTTCATGAGAAAACTAGCACACTGAGATAGATTGTCGATTTTGTGAAGTCGAGTGATCAACTTGCAGATATCTCACCAAGCTCTTCATTGATCCTCGTATTAATTACAGTTGTAACAAGCTAGGCACATATAATGTGTATGCATTAGCTTGAGGGGGAGTGTTAGAATTGGAATAAGTAAATACAATCCTATTTGGAATAGGAATAACAATAGTATATAGAATCCTAATAGGAAAAGGATTATATTATAGTATCTTAGTTGGAAAAGGAGTTTAATATGGTATCTATAAATAGGATCTTAATGTAATAATGTAGACGCCAATTCAATAATATTCTTCTCCAATATTTCTCACAGGTATCTCAAATAAAGTACTCCCATCCCATTTTATGTGCATCATTTCCTTTTTAGTCCATTCCAAAAAGAATGTCACCTTACTATAATTAGAAACAATTTGAACTTTATAATTCCCGTTTTACCCTTAATGAAATGATTTACAGCCAAACAAATACCTAAGAATTGTGTTAGACCGCAAGATTTAGAACTCTTCCTTTTCTTCTTAAACACAGTGCCAAGTCAAATGGTGCCACATAAAAAGGGACAGAGGGACTAAAATTTAACTCAGAGAAGTTTAGTTTTTTCTCCAAGTAAAATTCATGTCAAACACAATTTCATCTTCAACTTTAATTAAGCATTTACTTTTCAAACTCCAACCAATTATTGTCCAAACAAAACCATTTGAGATAGGTAAGTAATATAGATATTTGAAATTGACAACTGTAAAATATTTTTTTCCTTTGTTTGTTGAAGTTATATATTTTTCAAATGTTAAACAGTGCTTTTTAATGGTTTAACATGTGTATTTCAACTTATTAGGAGCAGTACTGTTTATGAAAGAAAAGGCTAAATACGAAAACTCAAGAAAGGGTTCTGACACAATGATGACAACAGTATAACTCCAAATTCTCCTTCACTCAGCATTTGTTTCTCCTTTTGTTCCTCTCAACTTTTTTTTCTTTGTGAATTTGATAGCTATGAGCAAAATATTGCTCCCTATAATTCACCAATCTTGGAAAAGAAATAAGAAAAAGTTTAGCTGATAATGTGAACCTTCAGTGTCATACAATAAGTTAAAAAAAATCATAAAATGATGCATAAAATCGCCAAGAAATGAATTATTCAAAATTATATGCTTAAGAAAGACTAAGAATTTATTTTTGTTAGACTAAAATATTGTCAATTCAAATCAAAACTAACTCATAAAATGATGCATAAAATTGCCAAGAAATGAATTATTCAAAATTATATGCTTAAGAAAGACTAAGAATTTATTTTTGTTAGACTAAAATATTGTCAATTCAAATCAAAACTAACTCATAAAATGATGCATAAAATTGCCAAGAAATGAATTATTCAAAATTTATATGCTTAAGAAAGACTAAGAATTTATTTTTGTTAGACTAAAATATTGTCAATTCAAATCAAAACTAACTCATAAAATGATGCATAAAATTGCCAAGAAATGAATTATTCAAAATTTATATGCTTAAGAAAGACTAAGAATTTATTTTTGTTATACTAAAATATTGTCAATTCAAATCAAAACTAACTCTCTCCTCAAATGGAGAAAAATATATACATTCTTCAAGAAACGTTTAAAGTTATCTATCAAGGTGGCAAAAGTATATTACTGATTTTGTTTAAATCCAAGTGTAAATTTTATTACTACTTTGAATTTTGTAAACTACAAGGAAGAGGGTGTAGCCTGGCCGCGGTACATAATGAGAGCATTTGACATGGAAATTCATACAACTAAGAATCACATTAACATCTACAAAAGAAAAAGTAGGTAATAAAGTTGGGAATGTATGGTGGTTCATAGACCATGTTGTCAGGCCTTCTCTTCTTGACTCGGAATATGATAGTTCCCATCGATCTTCATTGATTAGTCCTTTAGCTTTACCAGAAGGGTGTCAAAAATAGTGTAAATATAAACTTCCTCCAGTTGGTAAAGAAGCCATCATGTCTGCAAAGGATTTAGAAAATAACCAGGGAAAAAGGATAATGGTTTGGTGAAAGGATTGTAAGATTTCAGATTTGATGAAGTGTTGATAAGGAAGATTGAAGCTGGACAGAAACAAAGAAGAAGATTGAAGTGTGAGAGAGTGCCATACGAAGACAAAAGTGATACCTATTGAAATGTCTGTTGATATTCCAGTTCCATTTTTTTTTGGGGTGCGATTCCAAATAAACTTGTGTTAGTTTCAATCTATCAAAATAGTGCAACTAAACAGTGGCAGCAGAAGAGGAAAATAGACATGTATCTATTTGTAGATTTTTTTAAATTAAAGTATTTAGATAAATAATAAGGGAATATAGACCCTTGTGATTGGATCCTTCCCTGAACCCTGTGCATAGCGAGAGCTTTGGTGCACCGAGCTGTCCTTTTTTTAAAAAAAAAATAATAATAATAATAAGGGAATATAGGTAATTTAACTTTTAAGTATTGGGGTTGCTGCTTTTAATATAATATAGATTGTGAGAGCAGCTTTTTAATTTTGTACTGCAGACATTGAGAGCTGTTGATATAAAACCTTTTCCTGTATTATGGCATGAAGATCATGGAACCCGGCGCCAGCTTGGCAAAGATAGGTAAAATCTGACTTCCGTTTCCGTTTCTTGTGGTTTTTAGGTGTCTTTGCTTTTCACAATGTTTATCTACAAGTAACAAATTTTGTGTTGCAAGTAATGACCTTGTGAATGTAATTTCTTCGTACGAGTAATCAACTGATATGAATGACTCGTCTTTTGTTTTATGAAGGGGTTCTGTACCTGGGGCTATAGCAGGGCCTTCACTGGGAGAAGCAGCACATCGGTTGCTTAAGAACACATTGAATATCAAACCTGGTGGAACAAATTTTGGAGTGTTTGATCAATCATATTCTCAAAATTTTCCAGGCAACCATGTTTTGAATAGTCCAAGGCCAGCTGGACCATCTGGCTATGAAGGTGGATTCTATGATCAAATGAACCATAGGAACTTGTCTCCAAATCACAGGCTACGATTTCCTGGACCTGCTGGCCGTGCAAGTGGCATCTTTGAGGACCCTTCTTTTTTCCCCAACAATTTTATGCCTCGTGGTGCATCTGGGAACCCCAGATATGCTCCATCCCCTTACGAGTTGCAAAACACTAGGCAAAATTTCAGGATGCAAGATAGACATTCATATCAAGATCAGTATCATAGCATGAGAAATGAAATGTCAGTGTTGACAATTGGAAATGGTTCAAGAACAAGGCCTGATCCGACTGTAGCAAAAATGCCAAATTCTGGACAACTATCTTATGCCTGTCCACCACCCCCATTCACACAAAATGTGGGTCATCTTCCTTCACCTCCTCTGCAGTGGATTAACAAACCTACAAGGGGAGCTACAGCAATGCACTTAAAGCATCAAGAAACTTCAAAAGGGCCGGGTTACGACAAGCAAGTCAAACAGGTTTACCAGATCAAAAGCCAGCCAACTCAAGAGTCCCCAAGTACCAGAAGACAACAGTGATATTTGAGCTTTGCATTTTCCGTTGATAGTCAGCCTCATTTGACATAGTGAGAGGATATCTGAATCCTCCCGTGAAGGATTTACCTTGTCTTGTTAACATTATAGATGCAGTATTTTATATTTGGTTGTAGCAAATATGGTGGAGTCTGTTCACGCTTCCCATGTTATGAGTCCAGATTGAGGTCTGGCTAGTATGTTGTACCAAATGAGTTGAAAAGGTCGAGTAATGTATTCTGTTGCCTTGCTGTTGTTGGCTGTATTGGCAAAACAAGTCCTGCAAAGGTATAGGAGATGCAAAGAATCAGCAAAGTGTGAAGTGCCTATTTTTTCTTTGGTTTCTTTTCTGAAGACATTTGTAAGACGTGTATTTGGTCTTCCTCTCCCTTTACCGCCATAATCCCCAAACCCACAATTTATTCCTCATATCCAAAGCAAGAATTACCATAATTCATGGATTTCTTTGGGGTTGTTGAAGGTGGTCAATATTATACTTAGTTTCTGCTTTAATATTGTTATGATTATTTTTGTATCAAGAAATTACCAGGAATATTCAAAGTTCTCCTCAAGGCAAACGCACAGTATTTTCATAATCCAGCCCAAGCATGCACTTTCTGACTTGCATTTCAGTCATTTTAATCGCCGTTTTCTCAAAGTAAAAGTATACCCAATAGCAAGTTTTTGGAATATAATTAGCGTGTGAAATGTTGTAGAAAATAGCTAGTTTTCAGTTATAAAACTCTTTTTGCCCTTCACCGGAAACCGTTGTTTTTTCAACCTTGGGGAAATGTTATATGTTTCACTTGTACAAGTTTGGATTTCTTACTGTCTTGGAGAACAAACATGTACAGTTGAAAAACCATCTTTTGCTTTAATATTTCATCCACCATTAAATGATTCTGATATACACGACTACTCCAAAAAGAAGAAAAAAAAAGAACGAATCTAGTTACTTGAGGTATCCTTATCGGCTGAAGCTTGTTTTAGTGCCAAAATAGAACCTTCAAAGCATGGACATGCTCATTCCAACTTTCATCTCTCTAGATTTAAAGATCAAAGCCAAGCCGAATTCAAAATTTGAGATCATAACAATCTCATCAGTGACTTCTGCTTCTTCTGCTGCTTCTATTGTTTCTGTTGCTTCTCCTCCTTCTCCTTCTGCTGCTCCTGCTTCTTCTCCTGCTCCTCCTCCTGCTCCTCCTCGTCCTCATCCTCGTCCTCCTCTTCCTCCTCTCATTTTGATGAATCCTAGCATTTGTAGTAGAAAAATTTGAGAGAAACAAAATAATTTCGATTCAATTAATTTTGGGCTATTTGTTCATATAGCTTTTGAAATTACTTCAACAGTAACTTATAATAATTTTTAATGATTGATAAAAGTGAATGTAATATTGTTTATTTGTGTTTTGTATTTTATATTATTATTTCTATAATTTCAGCTACTGTTGCAAATGTTTCAACAATGTTGCAGCAGGTCTTGAAATAGATTGAACAATTGCTGAAAAATATAAAATAATAGCTAAAATATTTTTTCAGCAACTGTTTCATCCACTGAACCAAATATAACTATTGATGATTATGTTTCAGCAGTTGCTACATATATTTCAGCACTGGCTGCAGCAGTTTTCAATAATTGTTGAATTTATTGCAGTACTTGTTGCATTTATTGTTTCAATTGATGATGTAGTTGCTGAATAAAATACAACAATTGTTATATTTTTGTATAGTTGTCTTATATTTTATTTTAAATTATAATATCTTCAAGTACCTTCGACATTGGGGGGACAAAATAATATTAGGAGTTGATTGCCATATAGGTTTAGTCCAACAATCGCTTTATTTGGCTTTGGAAAGGCAAATAAGTGATTGAGATGATAGCGATGATTGTGCATTAAGATATCGAGTGTAACACCTCCCGCACGACTCAGAATGTCCCTATGGTGTATTTCTTCAATATCTTAAAATTCGTGTGTGATTTGGGTCACCTATATTGAAAAATAATTTTTCAGGTGATTTGGGCCTTAATTAGAAGGGTATGCAATCAATCCACGTCGTTAACTTATTCCTCGATAGTACAAAAATGACCTAAACTTATTCCATGATCAAAACAGGGAAAATTGAACTTTTGAAAAAATATAATGAAACGCCCCAAAAAGTGCTCGAAAATGTGCCTCGAAAATGCCCATATTTGTAATTTTCATATATCTCAAAATTCGTGCGTGATATTGAAAATTCGACTTCATATTCTTGATCAGGGGAAAAAATTGAGTGAAATGTGTATAACCCGAATTTTAGAGGATCCGTAGCAAAAAGCAATTTTCGCCAAAATTTCATTTCCAGTAGTAGTTCACGTTGGCTCTGCGACGCGGAGCCACTGCGGAGCAGTGCATTTTGTTGTCAGTTTTCTTACTTCGGCCTAAGACATTGGGGTCTTGGGCCTAAGCCTTCCTATGCGTAAAAACACCTATACTTAGTCGTTTTTCGACCCCATATCATTTAAGACATTCCCCAAAACTCTCTCTAACAATTGGATGAATATTTCACCCAAATTCAAGTGACTCAAACTCATCCGGATCTCAAGAAATTCATTCAAGCTTCAAGTTCGCATTCAAATCTTCATCAAGGAAATCTCCAAAGTTGAGGTATGTAGGTTTCAACCATTGGGTCCTTTCACCCATGGTGCACAATCTTTCTTTTTATGTAAATTTCATATTTTCAAGTTGATTTATCTATGGGTACTTCTTATAATGAATTTGACTATAATGTATGTTGGGGTTTTATAAAATGTTGATTGTTTAAGCATGTTTTGAGCTATGAATCTATGATTTATGATGAGATTTGATAAGGGGTTTCAATATATCCTGCATAAAGGTGTTACCAAGTGTTGGTGGGTTGATTTACATTAAGTTTTCTCACATGATTTCACTCTTGAATTGCATGATTTTGAACTAACATTACATACCCGCCAAGTATTTGATAAAATGTTCGGTTATGGATTCTTGAGTTATTGAAGGTCTATTGCATGACTTATGAATTAAGTGACTTTATAATGATGAAAGGAATGTATATATGTGTTGATTTCTTGAAAAGTATCTATAGTGTTGCAAGTTGACCACACCTTGTTGAGGGGTGCTATGCCTCAATCGCCTTGTCGGGGGGTGCTATGTCCGTACTACCATGTTGAGGGGTATATACCTCATCCACCTTGTCGGGGGGGGGAGTGCTATGCCCGTACTACCATGTTGGGGGGTATATACCTCATCCACCTTGCCGGGGGGGGGGGGGGCTATGCCTGTACTACCAATTGAGGGG
>DF360473.1:33942-60081 GCA_000787875.1 Solanum virginianum | reverse complement strand
GGTATGGCCTTTATGCAGGTATTAAATTGAGTCTTAACATATGCTATAAAATATTGAATGACCACGGTTGTATCAGATTTAAGTTTGAGTAAGAACACCCATGTCATTCTTGAGTAATCATCTACTATTGTTAAGAAACACTTCTGACCATCACAAATAAGAGTCTTATAAGGTTCCCATACCTCCATGTGTAGCAAATCAAAAGCTTTATTACTAAAGAATGGAACTTTCACTGGAGAAGATAGCTTAGTTTGTTTAGCACAGGGACAAATAACGCACTTATTCATAGTATCTTCAATTTGAGACTTTTGACTAGGAAACAAGAAGGACAACACTTTAGATGGCACATGGCCAAGCCTTTTATGCCCCAATTCTATGCCAGCAAGATCAGTAATAGTTAAGCTAACTCTTTTGACTTTTAGATCAGATGAATTCTTTCTATGACCAGGAAGATTGTTGTGACTGAGTAGGTAGTAGAGTCTATCTCTTTCTTTACCAATCTCCTTCACTTTTCCATTATAGGGATCTTGAAAAACACAAAAGTCAGGAAAAGGAGAGAAGAAGTAGAACATTGTAGTTGCTTAGTAGCTTTGGAAACTGACAGCAGATTATACTTAAATTGTGGTAGATGGAATGCATCATATCTAGTGTTATTAGTAGGTATAATACTAGAACTAGTGTATGACTCTAGACATATCACTATTAGGTGATACAACTTGTTTAGAGTAAGTACTTCAGGTTCAGAATCTTTGTTCAACAGATTTATGTCTAAAGTCATGTGATTGGTAGCACCTGTGTCAATAATCCATTTAGGTGACCTAATGCTTATCCCCTAATACTTGACATGTTAGCTGAGTGTACAGGCTTATTTTACTACAGGATCTTGTAAATTTGTTTATACTGTTCAGTAGTGAATCTAGGAGGTACTGCAATTAGTCCAGACAATGATACTGCAGGAATTTGTGTTGTGATCTGTATGGAACCACCTCCTATCATCTGATGAGGAATGTCCATCTTCTGAGAGCTAGGACCTTGTGCGATTAATTCTTGAGATGTCCCTTCATCTTGCAATGATCACACACAATATTAGGATTGTATGTTCAACCATATGGCCTTCTTCTTTTCTGATACAGACCTGAATTTAGATAATAAGCCTTGAATACTAGTTATCTTCCTCTAAGGAACTATATTATTAGATGGTGGAGTATTAATTGTGAAAATGATACCCAAAAGCTCTTTTTCATGTTGTTCCTATTTTTATATGCTAGAATTTGTGAAAAAACAGATGTGCTAGTAAAGTTGCGAAGAACTAATCTAACCTTACAAGAATTAAGTTCCTAACTATTATAGATGTCTGTTACTTTTTTCAGTGCCTACAGGCGAAGTAATTCTTCACTTGGCTTTGTTATGTAATAGATGCATTATTAATCGTTGAGTAGATCGTTATGGTAAGAAAAGAAAGAAAACTCCCCCGAAATTGTTAATATGACTTGTAAGGCTAATTTGACATTCGAGGATGAATATTTTAAGGGGGGGAGGATACTAGACACTATATGTCCTTAATTAGATCGATTAGGAAAAGCTTGGGACCAAAAGTGGAATTTTTGGATAATGCTCTTTAAAATGTGTTGTGGGTAGATCATTAGCTTGACCAAGACTTGCCTTTATATGTGGAATACCCCTTATCTTATAATCATTTACATAATTAGAAATGAGTCTTGAAAATAAGAAGAAGTGAGAAACTTCTAGAGAGAGAAGCTCACGGGTTGTGCAAGGAAACATTGAAATTTCCTTTTCTTCTTTGAAGCTCAAATTTTTCTTCAAAAATTCAAGTTTTTGGTGTCAAGCTAAGCATTAGAGTAGTGGGGTTTCAGTGCTTTCTTCTAATTTTAGTTTTGATGCATTTATAAGCATCAAGAAAGACTGTTAATTTACTTACTTTTATTTAATTCATGATTGGGTTAGGGTTCTTGAGATACCTTATTGGGGAATTTAGCAATTTTCTTTTTGTATGTGTGGGGACTTCCTGCTAGATTTTTGTAGCTGGAGTTGAATTGTGCTAGGTTATGATGTTACTGGTGAGGTAGTGAAAGTTGGTAGTAAAGTTAAAGGTTTAAAAGAAGGAGATGAAGTGTATAGAGATATTCATAAGAAAGCATTCGATGGACCAAAGCAATTTGGGTCTTTAGCTGAGTACACTACTGTAGAAGAGAAATTGGTTGCTTTGAAACCCAAGAATCTGAGTTTGCAGAGGCTGCTGCTTTTCCTCTGGCTATTGAGACTGCTTATGAAGGGCTTGAGAAAGCTGGATTTCTTCTTGCAAATCCATTCTTGTTTTTGGAGGTGCTGGTGGTGTTGGATCCCTTGTAATCGATCTTGCTAAACAAGTATTTGGTGCTTCAAAAGTAGCAGCTACCTCTAGCACAGGGAAGTAAGAACTACTGAAAAGCTTAGGAGCTGATTTAGCTATTGACTGTACCAAGGAGAATTTTGAGGATCTGCCTGACAAGTTTGATGTTGTTTATGATTTAGTTGACATTGGGCATCCCAAAGCTTGATTTGAATTGGGTTTGCATTGGATTAGTTGGAGGAGTGATTGAGGTATATAAAGCATTTAGTTCTTTGGCATGACTAGTTAAACGTAAAAAATGTTATGAATCTCGAAAAATACCCTTTCATCACAATTCAGGCTTAAATATGTCCTATGTTTGTTTCCTTGGCATTCCTATGAAAAGTAGTCATATCCTTGGCTCTTATGTCTTTAAAGTTTGTAACTGGTAAGAACATGTGAACTTTGATAAATTTGAAAGACTTTATGTTCATTGCTTTCATTATCTTGACCACATAGAGGACAACTTAAACATATCTGGAGACCTCTTCTTTGTAAGTGCATTTGTGTAAGACATGTCATCTTTACTACCAGCCAAACAAAATATGAGACCTTTTAAGGGATTTTGACTTCCTAAATGAGTTTCCTGGGCCATACCATGTTAATAGAAGTTCTATGATTCAGGTTCACTACACAGACTTGACAGATAAGAGCCTTTTTGTTGTTTTGTTTCCTTTAGTATCTGTTGGGCTGATTTTCCACTAAAAGAATCTAACAGTTGAAGCACAACAGTGGAAGTTCTAGTTCCAATCAATAGAAGCTCTCCTGAAAGTTAAATTCCAGCCTTGTAGGTCCCATAGTTGGCTGATTTATGAACGACACTGAAGACTTATTGAATATAAGCCAGGAAAAAGTTGGTTTTAAGTTGGTTTGACCAATCCAGTGGTCCTCCCAGAAATTAGTTTTCTCCTATCACCAACTAAGATCTTCACATTGGGCCAGAACTCATGCCATTAATTTCTAATAGTTTTCCATACACTGGATCCATATGGGCAATTAACTTCATTAGTAATCCATTGATTCATCATCCCATATTTTTAGGAGATAAATATTTTCCATAGAGAATTATTTTATGAGTTGAACCTCCATAACCATTCTTGCTGGCAGACTCTGTGATGTAAATCTAAAGTTCTTACCAAGACCCTATTTACTGCTTCTTTAAAATGAGGACATCCCATTTTTACAAGATTGTAACACTTGTTATCTCTGTCCTCATACCATCCGAAATCTCTCATCAATCTCTCTATCTTCTTCTCTACCTCTCTTGGAATTGGAATTAAGGCCAACATGTAAGTTGTAAGAGCATCCAGGAGAGAGTTGAGGAGAGTTAATCTGCCACCTGAGGATAGGTATTATATTTTCCTGCTAGACAACTTCTTAACACACCTCTCTATGACTTCATTCCATATGTCTTGAGATTTGTTTTTGGTCCCTAAGGTATTTCAAAATCTCATGGGTAAACTTGCTAACAAGAAACTATTGATCATCAATCTGGTTGACAGATTAGATCAATCTCTTGTTGTATTTGACATATAGTCCAGATTTTGCTTCAAAAATAGTGAGAATTGCTTTGAAATCAGTGTTGACATGCCTCATAGGAACTTGTACAATCTAGGCTAAATATGTTCCCCCTAAGTTGGGCTAGTTCGGGCTTCCATCGGCCGTGGAACCCGCGACATCTCTGTTCTGAAATCTTGACAATTCTAAAGGAATTTAGAACAAATAATATGTTATTTTTGAACATGAATATTTTACTACTCTTTTGGGATTTTGATAATGATTTTTGTGCATATCATTTTCATGACTCTATTCGTGCCTATTATGATTTTGTTCACCGGTTCCTGGGCTCGATTGTTATCGTGTGTAATATGTTATATGTATATATGTTTCGAAGTTGGCTGGGTACGGCGGGGTTGGCTTGACCCAAGGGCCGGCTCCGCTTAGTTTGGTGATATGGCGAGATTAGGCCTTGATTTGGTGGCTTCATGCTACATTTACTATAGGATTTGTGAGTTCAGGGACGTCGGCTCACTTATCCCACGTTTGTGATTTGTGTCAGAGATTTTCGAAGATTTGAACTTTCTAGTGTTATGCTGTGGTATGGCGCGAGTTTAGAGGTCGCCATCGTTCCTGTACGTTATTACTTGTGCTTTCTAGTTTACATATTCGGTACGTATTTCATACTGACCCCCTTTCTTCGGGGGCTGCATTTCATGCTAGTAGGTAGAGAGGCGCAGAGTAGCGAGCCACCAGCTTAGGATCCTTATCTAACTTTTGAAGAGCTCCTTTGCTTTGGAGCTACTATTTGTTATACATGCTACTTCTTTATTTTGTATTATGTTCGTTTGAGGGTACGATGGGGCCCTGTCTCATCCTATGATTCATTCTGTTTGTATAGAGGTCTGTGGACTCCTGTGAGTATCTGACATGTAAGTTTGTATATTATGTACGTATGTTGTGTATGTTGAGCGGTTTAACCGCAGCGGTGACCTTGTCGGTCCGCGTGTATATATATATGTATGTATTGTGTGCTGGGATTTTTTGTATGTAGGTGGATAGTCAGTAAAACAAAGGAAACTCTGCCAAAATTTCTACAAATGAGTTAGTTATTACAATTCGATTATGCCTTAGTAAGTTGTGTTTGAGTACCCCAATTGGGTACTAGTCATGGCCTATAGGTTAGGTCGTGACACCCGAAGGAACCCCAATCAAGCCTCTCAACTTATCATTGCACATCATTGGTTGTGGAAGCATGTAAAAGACATAAAACGAGTATAAGGGGCAAAAGGGCTAAGGAATAGCTTGCCAAACATCAACATCAAGAGAAGGAGTCATAGCTCATATCATAATTACACAACTTGTCCAACAACACCTCTAAATATATAGATAGAGTGGGGCCAAAACAAAGTAACAGAGCTCAACCTCATAGTCAAAATAGAACATAAGAAAATGTCTCAATACATAGATATTAGCAATCATAGACTAAGGTCCCAAAATGGAGGACTCACCAACAAGCTTAGAATAGCACCGACTAGCCTCATGAAGGGGGAGGATGATCAACTTGAGCACTAGTTTCTATATGGTGATATCAAATAGGCAAGAGTATGCATTAGTACATTTGAATGTGCTAAGTATGTAGGATGCAATGCACAAGAGATAAGCTTCATAATCAACATGTGTAATAATAGATAATAGGCTAGATATAGCAACATGACATATATGATCAATGCATGAGTAAAACATGCTTAAGTAATCCTTGCTCATATACAATATCATATATGTAGAAGAGACCAAACTAAATTTCCAAAGTACGAACCCCTTGGTAGGTTAGGGATGTTGCCACCCCATCACTTAGATGGATGAGTACTAACCCTCATCTAGGTTGGTGATAATGCTGCCTCATTACCATGGTGAAGAAGTACAAACTCTTCCTTAGGTTGATGAGTAGAAATCCCTATCTAGGTTAGTGATGATGCCACCCCATCACCAGGTGCAGAAGTACAAACCCTTCACTGGGTTATCCTAGTGCTCAAACCCCTCGAATTAGGCATGGTCAATTTCACACTTTATATAGGATTCATCATATGCCCTAGTTCAACACTTCATATAGGAATAATAATATACAAAAGCTTATTTCTTCATCATAACATTATTCATATCATATCCCATACTTTGGACCTTCATTTCCTCAAGAAAGCATAACAAGACATTTTATCAAACACCTTAGGGTGTATAAAAGGGGTAAAAGACCATGCAATTTGAAGATGAAATTGTTGTGTTATCAAGATATAGCACAATTGGTGACTAAAACAAGGGATTTTGTGAATTCTTAAAGTGACATTTTAATGTTTTGATGTGTTTTTGTGTTAATCTTATAGAAAAGTTAGGTTGGCATGATTTTTAAGAAAAGTTGTAGATTTTGCTAAAGCATAGGTCATACGAGTCCACCTACGAGTCGTATCTTACACTATGACTCGTAGGTTATGTTGTAGCAGGAATCAGAGACCAAAAATCAGAAATTTGCCAAGTGAAGGTCATTACTATAAGCCCAGCCTATGAGTCATAATACACAATGACTCGTATAGGCGGACTCATAGTAAGAATCAGAGAGCCAAAATGTTGGACCAAAAATTGAAGACCAATACTACGCGACCAATATACAAGTCGTAGCTCGAGTAATGACTCATACCTATGGGTTGTAACGGTTTAGTCCAAGATGCCAAGAACCAGAACAAGACCTCGACTATAACTCATAGGCTAACCGATGAGTCATAACTGCAAAACTTATCAGATGCCAGCTGTCTTTTCTGCATAATTTCTAGGGTTTTTTTGCAAATACTATAAATAGTTTATGTTAAGGTTTTTGGAAGAGAGTTTGAATACTAGAGAATTATTCATCACATTTCGAAGCTTTTCTTAGGATTTTAGAGTAGATTCTTGTTCTCTTCGGGAAACCCATTTTGGGGATTGTAAATATTTCTTTGTACTCATTGTTGATCAATTAAGCTTATGGGTTTGAAACTTATGGTTCTTATCTTCTCTATTGTTATTTGTGAAACTCTCAACTATGACTACTATAGGCATGTTTGTGTGTTTTATCTTAGCAATGAGTAGCTAAACACCCACAACTTGGGATTGTCGAAACCATGGGTAGTTGACTTGAGATGACCTAGGTTTTGTGCATGTCTATGATTGGGATTTTGCATGTATTGCTTCTTTTCCTTCATGATTAATGTTGTTTGGAGGTGGCCAATAGCAAACCCTGCCTACTATCATGATCCTAACCAAGGTAGTGATGAATAGGAAAAGTGAAGTAGATGACAGGATTTGGTTGATATTTTCCCGTCTAATTGACCAAACTTGACCAAAATGAGGTTGACTGGGACATTAGATAATGGTTAGTTGGCATACCATGATGGCCGATCAAGCGCCATAGTGAACTTTGCTTCCGTGACTAAGGATGTGTAATAATATGCTAAGAGGCTTGTTTGGGGTCCCTTTGGGTTCCTTATTCATCGTGTCATATCTAGGCCCTAGGCTTGGGTTGTGATAAACTTGGTATTAGAGCACTAGGTTATTAATTATCCTCGGCATCCAACACACCACATCGATGAGAGTCTTGTTCATAGTTGTGAAGTGCACCACGAGTACGAGCAAGAGACTATAAGGCATTTTAGGAAATATTTCTTTTCTTCATGATTTATGTTATGCTATAGAAGTTAGGTAAGGTTTCCCCTCTAACAAATATTTTTTTCCACTTTTAGATCATGGCTAACACAAGTGGAAGAAGAGCCCGCACTCTCGAAGAACAACCAACTCATGGAGAGCTCCAGGATGCTCTCACTGTGGTAGCTCAAGACATGGCTAACCAAGTCAACCAAGGGGGCCCAAGCCCCTCATTCTCCTACTCTGACATCTTGGGTAAGGGACTTTATGAGGATTGCCCCACCGGAGTTCAATGGGTCTAAAGTGGATGAGGACCCTCAAGAATTTATTGATGAGGTATACAAGGTGTTGGCTATCATGGATATTGGATTAGAAGAAAAAGCATAGTTGGTGGCTTACCAACTCAAGGAGGTGGCCCAAATATGGTATACTCAATTAGAAGCGGAGAAGTTGAGGAAGAGGAGGAGTAGTGAAGCCAAGAGGGCCTATTTTAGTGGTAAGTTCCAAACTCCCAAGGGTGGCCAGTTTCACCAAGGCCAAGGGTATTCCCATGTTCCTAGTGGTAGATTTGTTCATGACAACCCAAGGCCTCAAGGAGGTGGTGCTATGGTCCCTAGACCTATGCGCCCAAGATGTGGTAGAGGCCATGATGGCTCATGTTTGAGGGACACTAATGCTAGCTATAGTTGTGGAGAAGTGGATAACAAGAAGGTGGATTATAATCAAAATTAACACAAGGGTAAAGATGTTCGCCCACAAGGCTGGGGTACTAATATGGTTCCATTGGGGAGAGAAGGCCAACAAGATTGTGCCCCAAGGCATAATTGGTTCTATGCACTCCAAAGGAGACACGGGGTTAATGAGGTGCCCAATGTCATCACTGGTATCTTAAAAGTCTTTGATTTTGATGTGTATGCATTAATAGATCGGGGTGACTCTTTCTTCTGTTATTCCTTACGTTACCAAAATGTTTCATGTTGAACCCAAAATATTGTGCGAGTCTTATGAGGTGTCTACTCCTATTAGTATATCTATCGTTGCTAGTAAGGTCTATAAAAATTATCATGTTTGCATTTGGCATAAAATATTACCTTGTGATCTTGTTAAGTTGGATATGGTTGATTATGATGTCATTCTTGGGATGGATTGGTTGAATGTATATTATGCCTCTATTGATTGTAGAACCCGTAGGGTCAAATTCCAATTCCTAAATGAACCCATCCTTGAGTAGGAGAGATAATGTGGTGGTCAAGGGTAGGTTTGTCTCTTGCATTAAAGCCCAAAGATTGATTTCTAAGGGGTGTCTCTATCATCTTTTGAGGGTTTGGTATGTGGAGCCTAAAGTCCTTCCCAAAGAATCAGTTGTGATGGTTAATGAGTTCCTAGATGTCTTCCCTAGTGAGTTTCTCGGTGTTCCTCCTGAAAGGGAAATAGATTTTGCCATAGATATCCTACCCCACACTCAACATATTTCTATCTTCCTCACCATATGGCCCCTGCGGAGTTGAAAGAGTTAAAAGAGAAATTATAGGACTTGTTGGAGAAGGGTTTTATTAGGCCTACCCAATCATCTTGGGGTGCACCTGTGTTGTTTGTGAAGAAGAAGAATAGTTCTTTTCGAAAGTTTATTAATTATCGCTAACTTAATAGAGTCACTATAAAGAATAAGTATCCTCTACCAAGGATTGATGATTTATTCAACTAACTTCAAGGGGCTAGTCACTTCTCTAAGATTGATCTTCGGTCTGGGTATCATCCAGTTAAGGTGCGGGAATATGACATTCCCAAGACAGCCTTCTGATCTAGGTATGGCATTATGAATTTGTGGTTATGTCTTTTGGGTTGACCAATGCACCAGCTATCTTCATGGATCTTATGAATAGGGTCTTCAGACCCTACCTTGATTTGTTTGTTGTGGTTTTCATTGATGATATCTTGATCTACTCTCATAGTGAGGACGAGCATGTGGGTTATTTTAGGGTGGTGCCACAAAAATTGAGGGAAGAGAAATTGTATGTTAAGTATGAGATGTGTGAATTTGGGTTGAAATAGGTTGGCTTTCTAGGTCATGTAGTATCGGGGGATGGTATTAAGATGGACCCTAAGAAAATAGAGGTGGTTAAAAATTAGCCTAGACTTTTGACCCCATTGGATATTAGAAGTTTCTTGGGGTTAGCGGGTTATTACTAGAGGTTTGTGAATAGGTTATATTCTATTACTTCTCCCATGACTAAGTTGACCAAAATTAAGCCCAAATTTATCTGGACCGATGAGAGTGAAAAATGTTTCTAAACCTTGAAAGATAAGCTTATCTCCGCTCCTATCTTGTCTCTAACAGAAGGGTGAGAAAGGTTTGTTGTGTGTTATGATGTCCCCCAGATTGGTTTAGGTTTTGTTTTGATGCAGAATGTTAAGGTCATATCCTAAGCTTATAGACAACTTAAAGTGCATGAAAAGAATTAGCCTACTCATGATCTTAAATTGGTCATCGTGGTATTTGATTTCAAAATTTTGGCATCATTATCTGTATGGGGTGCATGTTGATGTGCTTATCAATGATAAGAGCCTTCAATATGTGTTCACTCCAAAAGACCTCAACTAGAGACAAAGAAGGTGCTTAGAACTCCTAAAGGATTATGATATGAGTGTGCATTATCACCCCAGTAAGGATAATGTTGAGGCTGATACTTTGAGTAGGGTGTCTATGGGTAGCCTAGCTTATGTTGATAATGGGGGCAAAGAGGTGGCTAGAGAGGTTCATCAGTTGGCTAGATTGGGGGTTAGGGTTGAAGAGGTTGATAATGGTGGTATTGTGGTTGTTGATGGTTCAAAAGGTTCCTTGCTTGATGAAGTAAAAGTAAAGCAAGATCTTTACCCCTCCTTGTTAGAATTGAATGTCTTGGTGAGAGATGGCAAGGTGGAGGTTTTCTCCTAAGGGAGAGATGGTGCCCTTAGGTACCAAGGTAGGTTGTATATGCCTAGTGTTGATAGGTTGAGAGGGAAGATTCTTGACGAGGCTCATAATTCTTCTTATTCTATTCACCCATGTTCTACCAAGATGTATAAAGATTTGAGGGATGTGTTTTGGTAGGGAGGTACGAAAAATGACATTGCCAAATTTGTATCCGGTTGTCATAGTTGCCAACATGTCAAAGCCGAACACCTCCATACTTGGAACTAGGAGGAAATTACATGGATTTTGTAGTTGGGTTGCCTAAGACTAGAAAGCGTTTTGATTCTATTTGGGTTTTGGTTGATAGAATGACAAAGTCGGGTTATTTCCTACCGATTAAGACTATGGTGCCAAAGATTATGCAAAGTTGTACATTCATGAGTTAGTTAGACTGCATGGAGTGTCTTTATCTATCATATAGAATCATTGTGATCGATTCACTTCACACTTTTGGAGGTCTTTCCAAAGAGGTCTTTGTAACAACGTAAAGCTTAGTACGGCCTTTCACCCTCAAATAGATGGCCAATCCAAAAGAACTATCCAAACTCTTGAGGATACTCTTAGAGCTTGTATATTGGAGTTTAAGGGTAGCTGGAATAATCATCTTTTATTGATTGAGTTTTCTTATAACAATAGCTATCATTCTACCATTGGTATAGCTTCTTTTGAGGCTCTCTATGGTAGACATTTTAGGTCCCTCGTTGGATGGTTTGAGGTAGGATAAATGGCTTTATTGAGTTCAGATCTGGTTATGGAGGCTATGGAGAAGGAAAGGTTTATTAGGGAAAGGTTGAAAATAGCCCAAAGTCGTCAAAAGTCCTATGTCGATATGAGGAGAAGGGGGCTTGAATTTAAGGTTTTTGATTGGGTCTATTTGAAGGTCTAACCTATGAAGGGTGGGGTTCTTTTTGTTAAGAAGGGTAAATTGAGTCCAAGATTGTTAAGGTGGACTACGAGTTGGAGTTGCCTAGTGAAATAGACTTGGTTTATCTGGTTTTTCATGTGTCTATGTTGAGGAAATGTATGGGTGACCCAAATGCTATTGTCCCATTGGATGTTGTTGAAGATAACTTGACTTTTGAAGAGTAACTAGTAGAGATCCTATATAGACAAGTGAAGAGGTTGAGGAACAAGGATGTGGCTTCCGTTAAGATCCTTTAGAGGAATCAACAAGTTGAAAGTGCTACATGGGAGGCCGAGGCGGACATGCAAAAGTGATATTCCTATCTCTTCCATTCTACTTAAGCCTAAGGTACTAATTCCAAGTCTCTTATGTGATTTTAAGTCTTATGTTTCAGCCCCTATGTCCTTTGCACACATTCATGTTTATGTTGAAAAGTTCATGGTGATTTTTGATACTTATGTTGAGATTTTTGAAAAATGATGTTTAAGTGCATTTTTGCATTCTTGTTGGGGTTGATCTTTTCATGATTATTCTTCTTATGTACATTTCTTTGACATTTAGGGATGAATGTTCCTAAGGGGGAGATATTGAAATGACCCCAAAAAGTGTTCGAAAATGTGCCTTGGAAGTGCTCGTAATTGTAATTTTCATATATCTTAAAATTCGTGCATGATATCAAAAATCTAACTTCATATTCATGATCAGAGGGACAAACTTGAGTGGAGATATGGGTCTAACCCTGATTTTAGGGCAACCATATCAAAATTTCAAAATCCAAAAAGTTCCTTATCTAGTGTTGATCCGTGCCCCTGGCGCGATGCGGCCAGGGCGCGGATCAGTGTTACTTTTGCCCAGTTTTTGTTGTTTGGTATATAGCTTTTGGGTCTTGGGCCTAAGCCTTACCATGCATAAAAATATCTATACTTAGTCATACTTCGATAACATATCATACAAGACATTCCCTAATACTCTATCAAATACTTCGACAAATATTTCACCCAAAATTCAAGTGTCAAATCTCATTTCGGATCTAAGGATTTCATTCAAGCTTCAAATCTTCTTCAAGAAAATCTCCAAAGTTGAGGTATGTGGGTTTCAATCATTGGGTCCTCTCACTCATGGTGCCCAACCTTGCTTTTTATTTAAATTGTATGTTTCTAAGTTAATTTACTTCCTATGGTGCCCAAGCTTCCTTTCTACATAAATTTTATGTTTCTAAGTTTATTTACTTATGTGTCTTACTTACTATGAATTTGACTATGAACTATATTGGAGTTTCATAAAAGTGTGACTGTTTAAGCATGTTTTGAGTTTTGAATCCATGATCTATCTTGATATTTGATGAAGGGTTTCAATGTATATTGCATGAGGGTATTACCAAGTATTGGTGGGTTGATTTATTTCAAGTTTTCTTGCATGATTTCACTCTTAAATTACATGGTTTTACATTAGCATTACACACCCACCAATTGTTTGATAAATATCCAATTTAGGGTTCTTGAACAATTGATGATCCATTGCATGACCTATAACTGGAATGACTTTATAATGATGAAAGGAAGGTATATATGTGTTGTTGTCATGAGAAGTATCTTATAGTATTGTAAATTAACCATGCCTAGTTGAGGAGGTGATGCCTCAATCACCATGGATGCTAGGGTGAGACAGCTATCAATCAATTAAGGGGTTGATACCTCAATCACTGTGGATGGTACGATGAGACAACCAACCAATTGAGGGGTTGATACCTCAATCACCATGGATGGTAGGGTGTGACAATCCATCATAATGTTGGTCTCTTTTTACATATCTAATATGTTCAATATAATCATGTTTTACTTTAAGCATCATTTATACATGTCATATTGTTATTATGCTATCCATTGCTTATGATATTGCATTTTGCTTATATTGCCTATCTCTTGTTGCATTGCATCCTACATACTTAGTAAATTCATTTGTACTAACGCATACTTTATGCCTCCCATGCAGTGTTGTCTCACGGACTGTTTGACGGCCAGTATGGCCTTTGATGGGCCATTTGGGGTGACTAGGGTTGGAAAAGGCCATTTTTACACTAATAAAGGTGGAACAACCAGTGGTATGAGCCATGTGGCTCACCACTGACCGTGGGGATGGCCACAAGGTGTGCTAAAGGGAGCTTGTTGAAAATTAGAGAAAATGTGGCTAAGGGTGGTGCCACAGGCACTGTTGATGGGCCGTGTGGAGTGGGATGGCCTATGGAACTTGGATGTGTGGTGGTCTGGAACATTATTTTTGTCTAAGTGAGGTGGGATGGACCAGTACACGGTCCGTGTAATGCCACACGATTTGTGAAGTGGTCCGTCAAAGTGACGAGACGTCAACGTTTTTCCAAGTTTCCCAACTTCCATTTTTTTCACTAAAGAACTTCAAACAGGCACTCCACATGACTCGTGGAGTGCCTCACGGCCAGTGAAGTCTCCAGTGAGATGACACTTTGCCCATTTTTCCATCCGTTCATTTATGGCATCTCCATAAATTTTAATTACTCTAATGCCCTTTTTAGACTTCCATCATGATTTAAAGTTAAGTTTACAAAAAGGTTTACTAGTATGACCATGTTTATGAACTATGTTAAAGCTATGTAAAGTTGTGACTATTTTGCTATGTTGTGAGCTATATATCTTGGATCTATTGTAAGTTTTGATGATAGGTTTTGATGTGAATATCTTGAGGGCATTGTAAGGTGTTGATTGATGGTTTTATAATAGATTTTCTTATATGATTTCTAGGGCTTTTGATGTGAATGTCTTGGGGATGTTGCAAGGTGTGAATTGATCATTTTACAATAGATTTTCATGCATGATTTAATCTCTAAATTTCATGGTCTTTCACGCCCTCTACACACCCCTAAAGTGTTTGATAAAATATCCAGTTATAGTTTCTTAAGGAATTGAAGGTCTTATGCATGAGATATGATATGAATGATATTATGATGATAAAATGAGCTTATGTATATTATTATTCCTATATTAATTGTTGCATAAGACCATATGATGAATCCTATGTAAAGTGTAGAACTTGACCATGCCCAATTTGGGGGTCTAAGCGCTCGGATAACCTAGTGAAGGGTTTGTACTTATCCACCTAGTGATGGGGCGGCATCATTACTAACCTAGATGAGGGTTAGTACTCATCAACCTAGATGAGGGTTAGTACTCATCCCCTTAAGTGATGGGGCGGGATCATTACTAACCTAGATGGGGGTTAGTACTCATTAACCTAGATGAGGGTTAGTACTCATCCACCTTGATGATGGGGTGGCATTATCACTAACTTAGATGAGGGTTAGTACTCATCCACCTAAGTGATGGGGTTGCATCATCACTATCATTTGATCATCATCCTCCTCCACGTGGCTAATGGTATCCATTCAAGCTAGTTGGTGAGTCCTCATATGCGAGGACAATATCTATGTTCTTAACCTATATATTAAAGACTATCCTTCTTTTTGGTATACTTTTACTATGAAGGTGAGCCCAGTTGCTTGTATTGGCCCCCGTTAAGTCCTATGTTAGAGGTATTGTTGGGCAAGTTATGTATCATGCTTGAGCTTTGACTTACTTATGATATTCAAGCTATTTAAATATGAATCTTTCCCATAGTCCCAATTCCCCTTATTTATGTTTCTTACATTGTTTTGCATTGCTTCCATGACCAAGGATGTGTAATGATATGCTACGAAGTTGTTTGGGGTTTCTTCGGGTTCGCTATTCGCCGGTCACGTCTAGGACCTTGGCATGGATCATGACAATTATGTATTTAGACTATATTGGCTCATGTTTTGTTGCATTGCATCCTGTATACTTAGTCATTCAAACGTACTAATGCATACTCTATGACTATATGATATTACAGTATAGGGACCTTTTGACCATCTTGCACGTGGGTAGTTAGGTACTTCGGAGATAAGCATTGGTGAGTCCTTAAGTGCGAGGACACTATCTACATTACTCTTGCTATTTGAGGCTTTTTTATGTTGAACACTAGCTATTATGAGGGTGAACCCGAAAAGTGTCTTGGCCCCCCACTCTATTCCATGTTAGAGGGTTGTTGGGTATTATGATGAACTTATTATATGAGTTTGACTCTTTTAATCTTTATGAATATCTAGACTTACCTTAGTTCCGCTTTCCTTATTATTATATCTCTTGTTGTTGTTATTTTACTTCCATGACTGAGGATATGCTAAGAGGCTTTTTTGGGACCCTTTGAGTTCTTTTTGCCGTGGCACATCTAGGCCTTAGGCTTGGCTCGTGACAAATATCCCACTTTATTCCACTCCACCAATAGGCTTTCTCAAGTCATGGTACATCTTGGTAGAGCCAGGATGAATGGAATATCTAGAGTTATGGGCTTCAGCCATAATTCTATCTTGAACACCATCAATATTTGGTACGCACAACCTACTCTGGTATCTCAACACCCTATCTCCCACTTTGGAGAAGACTATCACCTTCTGTTTGTGGACTGCTTCTTTCAATTAATGTAGGACAGGATCTTGTTCTTGCTTTTCTTTCTCTATTGCCACTAAAGATGAAAAAAAACCCATTCTTAACATTGACTCCTCTTACATCATTCTCTTCAAACTGAACTCCCAATTGGGCCAATCTATACACTTCCTTAGCTAACTCCTTTTTTTCTTCCTCAACATGGGTCGTACTACCCATTGGCATTCTACTAAGAGTGTCAGCAACAAAATTAGCTTTACCTGGGTAGTAGAGAATGCTCACGTCATAATCGTTGAGCAACTCCAACCATCTCCTTTTGTTGTAGATTGAGCTATTTCTAACTGAAGACATACTGGAGGCTCTTCTGGTCAGTGAACACATCTACATGCACCCCAATAAGTAGTGGGGCCAAATCTTGACTGCCAACACCACCGCTGCAAACTCAAGATCATTAGTTAGATAGTTTCTCTCACGAACCTTAAGTTGTTTGGAAGCATAGGCTATCACCTTTACTTTCTGCATCAGCACACAACCCAATCCAACTCTTGAGGCATCACAATATATCACAAAGTCTTATGTTCATCAGGCAAGGTTAAAACTGGTGCAGTAGTCAGTCGAGTTTTCAACTCTTGGAAGCTCTTCTCACATTCATCGGACCACTAAAATTTGACCTTCTTCTAAGTCAAATTAGTTAATAGTACAGCTAGGGAAGAAAATCCCTTAACAAATCTATAGTAATAGCCTGTTGTCAGTTAGAGAGGTCGGCCGAAGCTAGTTCTTAACCGCTTCTATCTTTTGGGTAACTACTCGAATACCATTACTTGAAATAATAAGGCATAGTAAGGCCACTTACTTGAGTGAAAACTCATATTTCGAGAACTTTGCATACAACTCATAGTTCTTAAGAATCTGGAGGACAACTCTAAGGTAATTGGCATGCTCCTCCCCATCTCTCGAATACACAAAACTATCATCGATGAACATGATCACAAACATATAAAGATATTGCCTGAACACCCTACTCATCAAGTTGATGAAGGCTACAGGTGCATTCTCTAACCCAAAGGACATAACCAAGAACTCAAAATGGTCATATCTAGTCATAAAGGTTGTCCCTTACCTTCAACTGATGGTAACCAGATCTGAGGTATATCTTTGAGAAGCAAGAGGCACCTTGAAGTTGGTAAAACATATCATCTATCCTAGGGAGAGAATATTTATTCTTTATCCTGACCTTGTGCAGTTGCCTATAATTAATGCACATTCTAAGAGACCCATATTTCTTTTGCATGAATAGGACCGGAGCACCCTAAGGAGAAACACTCGGCATAAAGAAGCCCTTCTCTAAAAAATATCTTAATTGCTCTTTCAACTCAGTGAGGGCCATCCTATAAGGTTGAATTCCAATAGGCTGAGTATCAGGGAGAACATCAATCCTAAAGTCAATCTCCCTATCAAAAGGGACTCCAGATAGATCCTCAAAAAATACTTTAGGAAACTCATTCACAATCAGGATTGACTCTAGAGTAGGAGGCTCAACATTATCAGACTTAACTCGTATGAGGTGATAGATACAACCTTTGAAAATTAGCTTTCTGTCCCTAATGTAGGAAATAAACTTTCCCTTGGGTGCAACAAAATCACCCTTTCACTCTAAAATCATTTCATTCAGGAATTGGAACTTAATGATTTGGGCTCTACAATCAATGGAGGCATAACAGGCGTGATGCCAATATATGCCAAAAATCACATCAAAATCAATCATCTCTAACTCAATCAAATCAACAAGAGTATCCTTATCATGGATGGACACTATATAATCTCTATAGATTCTCTCAACTAGAATAGACTCACCAATTGGAGTAGAAACATCGAAGGGTTCAAGAAGACTCTCAGGAGTACTATCAAATCTAATAGCTACATAAGTAGACACAAATTACAATGTGCTACCAGGATACATCAAAACATAGTAATCAAGAGTAAAGACTTGAATCATACTCATGACAACATCTGGGGAGTTCTCCTGATCTTGGCAATTACCCATGGCATACAAATTATTTATAACATTGCTTGCACCTAACATAGCACCTTTCTGAGTTCCTCTAGTTGGTGGGGCCAGTGTAGAAGATTGAGCTCGATCAGCCACTTTGGACACTCTCTCTGAAAGTTACCCCCTTAGTCATACTTGAAACATGTATCACTCCTATCATGGTATCTACCCAAGTGTAATCTACCAACTTACCATATGTTGACTTACCCTATGAACCTTGAGCCACACTAGCATGTGACTGAGATCCCTGGCCTCCAAAATTCTAAGACCTCTGATCATTTTTGTTTCTGGTGTAGGTGTACTAGTAGATGGTGTTATTGGTCCTTATTAAAATCTGTTACCATTCATATTCCTCCTCTTTCCAACCTCATGTTTAGACGTCTTGGCCCTCTTATTTTCGAGCTCTTCCTTGTCATGTTATCTTTCCTCATTATCTTGTTGTACATAAGTTATCAACCTCCTAATGTCCATGTCCCTCATAAGCATATAACTCTCATTCCATCTTTCTTTGGCCCTTTGTTTAGCCTATTAACATATAACTCCATCCTCCCCCTCATATCAGCAATCATATCAGGAGCATTACGGGATAGCTGGGTGAACTTAAGCCCATACTCTTGCATAGTCATAGAGCCCTATTTCAGATTCAAAAACTCTTATACCTTGGCCTCCCTTTGTTCTCTTGGAAAGAAACACCTAAAGAAGGCATCCTTGAACACTTCCCAAGTCAGCAATGGGGCTTCCTCTCCTCTACCTTTCTTCTATTAATCAAACCATAGCCTGGCCACACCTTTAAACTAGTAGACAGCTAATTCAACTCTATCAACTGCTAGCCATATGCATTACCTAAAACACCTTCTGAAGCTCATCCATATAGTCCTTAGGATCCTCATTGGATGCAGACCCTGTGAACTCAGATGGGTTCATCCTCAAGAATTCACGGACTCTAGATGTGTCCTATGCATCCTATTTAGCTATTCCTTGTCTCATAGCAGGTGTTATGATAGCCAGGGCTAGAGACTGGATAGCCTGGCGAAGCTTAGCATTGGAAATTTCAGCTTGTGGGGGCTGCTCAGCAGGGATAGCTGGACCTATGGGTTCATCATGACCCTCGAGCTCAGGTGAGTTAGCATTCCATCTAGAAGGATGCCCTCTTCCTCTAACAGGTCTTCTTGGAGGCATGATCACAACTCTATAAATGCGTAGAACACAAATTAGAAGAAAGCTTCACATAATTTTAACTCTATTGTATGAATCAGATCATGAAAGAAGTGTAAATATTCCTAATGTCCTATAGCCCCCATATTATAGATGTGGGACACTTCATACCAATAATAAGAGCTCTATTAGACACGACTTCATAAACTCCCTAGGACACTTGAACTCTATGCTCTGATAGCAAGTTTTTCTTGCTCTGAGAGGGTACCCTAGACATGACCATCACTCAAGATTATTGCAAGTCCCCAAGAAAACTACTTGGCCTTATCACATTCATTCATTTGCCATAACTAATCAATTAATGAAAGATTATGATAATAAAAGATAGGCAATCTAAGTCACAAAGAATATAAATAAAACAGGCTAGTCTGAAAGAAGCTAGCTCAACATAATCTCTAATCAACAACTTGACTCTAGTCTATAAAGCCTCTATCACTATCAATTGGTGCCAATGATAGACCCATGTCTACCTCAACTCAAAATAAAGCTAGTCTAGTGTCTGACTCTAATAGCTAGATGAAAATAAAATAAGTGTCCTCCAAAGTAAGAGGGCTCACCAACTCAGCTGACTATAATAGATCCTCAACAATGCGTCTGTTGATGATCTCTAGTACTTGCCTCTGTATCATAAAAATAATACAGTCCAAATGGAAGTCAGTATGTAGAATGTATGAGTAAGTAAAATGGCTGATTAAAAACAATACAGGCAGAATAATATAGAAAAACATCAACTCATAAGATACTCAATCAGAATATCAAATGCCTATCAAAAGCAAGAATAAAGAGTAGAAAATGTCCCATTAGTACCAATCAAACATCAGCCGATCAAATCAACTAAGAGTACTATCAATGTGGGATTAATCTGGGAGTTTCTCTTATCCGACCACAATCACTTATAAGCCAGTAATTGTACAATAATCCCACTAATGTTGGTACAACTAATCTGTACCTACCAGGTAAAGAATGAATCAGATCTACTAAGGATCTAGCCTCTCAAGTACTCTATTTCCTTCAAGGACTTCAACTCAAGTGGGAACCTCTGATATAATGGTTTACTGATGTGTTGTCAAAATACAGCATATTTGATGCCCAAAACAAGGGAATTTGTGAGTTCTTAATGCAACTTTTTATAGTTTTTATATGTTTTTGTGTTATTTTTGTAGAAAAGTTAGGTTGGCATGATTTTGAAGAAAAGTTGTAGATTTTGCTGAATCATAGGACATACGAGCTCACCTATGAGTCGTACCCCAAGCTACGAGTCGTAAGGTGTGTCATACTAAGAAACAGAGACCAAAAACTCAAAAATCTACTAAGTGAAGGTCAATACTATGAGGCAATCCTACGAGTCATAAGTTGCACTATGACTCATATAGGTGGAGTCATAGGAAGAATCAAGGAGCCAAAATGTTGGACCAAAAACTAATGTCTAAGAACTATAAGAGGAACATATGAGTCGTAGCTCAAGCAACGACTCATACTTATGGGTCATACCAGTTCAGTCCAAGATGCCAAGAAACTGATACGAGACCCCAACTACGACCCATAGATTACACTACGAGTCATACCTGCAATGCATACCAGTTATCACCTATCTTTTTATGCTATTTTTAGGTTTATTTGTAAACACTATAAATAGAATTTAGTTCGGTTTTTATAGAAAGATTCCATATTTTGGAAGATAGACCTTGCCTTTGAATATTCTATCATGAATAATTTAGGGTTTTAGATTAGTTTATTATTCTCACTTGGAAAACCCATTTTGGAGATTGCAAATCTTGGTTTGTACTCATTATTGATCAATCAAGCTTTTGGGTTGCTACTTGTGGTGCCTACATTCTTCAGTATTTTTGGTAAAACTCTCTTTTATTTCTTGTATTAGTATTTTTGCTTGTTTGACCTTACTCATGAGTAGCTAAGCACCCACAACTTGGGGTTGTGGGAATCATAGGCAGTTGATTTGAAATAACATAGGTTTGTTGTATTTTTATGATTAGGGTTTGCATGTAGTATCTATTTTCTTTTATTTTTATAGTCGTTTGGTGGTGACCAATACCAAACCCTGCCTACAATCACTACCCCGACCAAGGTAGTGATGTAAAGGAAAAGGAAAGTAGATAATAGGATTCGATTGATATATTCTCATCTAATCAACCAAACTTGATGAAAGGGAGGTTGACTGGGACAATTGGTAATTGTTAGTTGGCACGCAATGGTGGCCGACCAAGCGCCATGGTAAAATTCGACCTTCACCTTCAAAAGAGGGCTGGAAGAACCTAAGTTACCATTCTGCATGCGAATTTCCTATTATAGTTATGTTACCTAGGGTAATCAAGTTAAGAACTATGGTGAACACAATTCCCAAGTTTTTCTTAAAATTGATTATTTCCTTGCATCATAGTTTAATGTTTATTTTAGTTTTCTTTTGAATCACATACTCCCCCCCCCCTTATTTAGAGATTTTAGTCTTTTATTCTTGAAATGATTAGTAGTGGATTCTTGTAGTCAAGCTTTGTATTCCCTATGGATTTGATCCTAACCTTCGGTTAAGTTAATTGCTGAGAGTGACCCCTTTCTTATTGGAGCGTTAACATCATCAAAAATTATAGTGCCATTGCTGGGGAATACAGCTAGGTTTTGGACTTGAATTCACTATTAGTTAGTTCTAGTGTTGGTTTCTAGAGTCTCGTGTATTTTACTTTTGTTTTTTTTGTTTTTGTTAGTTGAATCTAAGTACAGGTTGGATGGCACTATGACTGAACAAAAGTTCTACATTGCAAATGACTTGTTGGAAACCTTAAGCAAAAGATATAGAACAACATCTGTAATTTCAAAAGATTGCTAGGAGAACCTTTGGTAGTGGCTTGGGAAAGATACAAGCAGTGCTTGGTAGCGAATCAAATTCATGGTCTAACTAATGATGTATTAGTAGCTAGTTTCTATCGAGCACTACCCTCCGAGCAATAAGGACTGGCTAACACATTATTTTGTGGGGACTGTTGGGAGTTCATAAGATGGCCATTTAATAAGATCACCGAGCATATGAATAAACTATCTGCAGTTGCCCAAGTCTACCAACCCTTTCAAGGATAGGCCAGACCATCCACTAGTCCATTGAAGGGAGCCTCAAGTAAATCTAAGAGCAGAAATATGACAAATTGGCTGAGTTTACCGCACCAGCATTGCATCACTGATAAACTGACAAGGATTGAGCATATGGTTGAACAAGTCCTAACCAAGGTCAATAAGCAAGATAAAATCATCTGGGAGATAAAGTTTGATGTCCTCAAATATAACTACAAGGTGGAACAACAAACTATATCAATGGAAAGTCTTAGTGATAGCATAGAGCAGTTTGTTGAGCAACTAGATGCAGTGTAGAATGAACTAAGAAAGAGTAGAAGGGGCATAAATGGGGCTCACAGAGAAGTCTGATTATCCATGATGACATAGTCGAGCCATGACGTTAAACAAGGCGCTTCTAGAGAGGCAACCCAAGTATCCTTTATATTCTTGACTAGTTTTAAGTTTATTTTGGTTGATTAAATTATTAGGTAACTATTTGATGTTTATTTTGAGTGTTAAGACACTGGATAAGTTGTATTACTTTAGACATTGGAGTATTTTGAGGTTTGGTTTGCAGGCATAAATCAAGAACCGAGGATTTGAAGAAAATAGCACTTAGAGAAACCTCTACGAGCAGGCCTATAACTCATAGTCATCACTACGACTAATAGCCATACCTCATAAAAGGAACCAGTGAGCATCAGATGTTGGTACATACACTATGACCCCACCTTACGATTCATAGGGTTTTTTATGAGTCGTAAGTGGGGTTCATAGTGCCCAGGTATGAATTCTATTTTTCTAAGTATTGAGATTGGATACAAGGCCAGGAGTTGTGAGTCATAGGAAGCCCTACGACTCATAGTTGGGGTGTCATAGCCCCGAATGCAAAATTTTTAAAGTCGGCCCAATTTGATATAAAAGGGGTCAAAATGAATTTTCACCCCTAAAGCCTTATTTTGTTTACCTAATCCATGTAACCTGTTCCCTAATTAATTCCCCCCACTATTCCGATTGACTTTTCTAGTGACGCACGTCACTTTTTGACTAGTTTTCTGGCAAGCACTGCAAGTAGGTTTTTGACTCCTCTTTTTTATCTCACTTTGTCCAAATATCATTTATTTTCTCTCAAGGCATGTTCTTGGCTAAATGTGGCACACAAACTTTATTATTTTCCTTTGATTTTTTTATGATTATGTGCATAGGGATGATAGTGCATATATCTTTGAGTGAATATTTGTCTAAATGTGAGAACTAGGATTACCGATTAAGATTCCCCTGTTGTTGTTCTAAAATTGTTAAAGCACTCTTGGTGGACTATGTAATAATGGAAAGCTTGCCATACCTAGTTATTGATCATGTTGTGAAGTGGTTATATGATATTTGGTTAGCATAGGGTCCCTGGTAGGGTTAAAATTCAGGTGTAAATTTGTGTGTGAAAATGATCAACTGAGATGCCCTTGTGTAAGTTTGTTTTGAACTCTATTATAACTCCCTCGTTTCTGCGTTGATGTTGATTGTTGTGAGTTTAGGGATCGATTGATCTTGGGTACTTTTTTATTGTGATTGGGAAATATTGTTTAATGGTGGTAGGCCTAAATAGATCTTTGTGAGATGAGTTTAGCTTTGGGTTATAATGTTTAGGTCTTGGATATGTCTTTGCTCTTACTCTATGTGTAAAAGTTTGCGTCGTTTCTATTTTCTTGGGTTGAATGAAGTGTGGTTTTTGTGGCAATGTTGAGGGCACCACTGGTGCCTGTTGCTTTTCTGTTACGTGGGTTCCTTACGACTCGTAGGTAGTCCTATGGGACGTAGAGGCCCCTCATAGAAATAAGAAGGAACCTATGGGTCCTTGGCATATGCCATACGAGACCAATCTACGAATCGTAATGTTCACTATGAGTTGTAGTGGGGAACTCGTGGGTATTCTATTTTTTTAATTTGAACACTGGAAATTGGTATGAGCCAGACTACGACTTGTAGGTCCTCCTATGCGTCATACCTGTGATTCGTACCTGGATTCAGTGTTATAAGTTGTCAGAAAATTATGGTCTAGGAGACTATAATATGACTCGTATGTCACCCTACGAGTCATATCTGTGCCTCGTGCCTACAAACCTACAACTAATTTAGCTCACTGTGTTTATGTTTTCTTATATTGACTTTGTTACTCTTTGTTTATTCCTCTTTATGGTTTCTATCTGTTTCAAACACGATGGTCCTCACATTATATTTATGGGTTGACTCTTCAGGTGATATGGCTCCAAAAGCTGGAAAAGAGGCTATTAAAGCTCAAAGGAGATAGCTGAGGGATGACCCCTCTGATGATGAACATCTAAGGGCTCTGTGGAAGTTCACTGAGTCGAGATAAATCTCGAGGCAAATGTGCCTTTGACTCAAGCTCGTACTGCACAAATACCAACGGAAGTTACTAGTCCCTCTCAGTCTTAAGAGGAGGACAATGAAGATAGGTCAGATGATAATGTCTTACTTTCTGAGTCCAGCTCCTTGAGATATCTCAAGCTCAGCATGAGTATACTGCTCCCCTATAACCAGTCGACTCTGCTTACACTGTCACCTTAACAGACCTATAAAATATGAAATGGTATGTCCCAGGGATAAAAGAGATCTATGAAAAAGCACTAGACTAAAAAAACCAAGGGAGGCCAGTGAGGAGATTCCATGAGGAAGCTAGGCTAAAAAATTCAAGACTAAGCAGTGTGCTAAGGTTAGAGGCTGAAATTGAGCGACCTTAACAAGGTTGGCTATCACAGGTACTGGGGATGTATGCCCCTTATGTGGTTAGGGAGTTTTATGCTACCTACTATGATACTATTTGCAGAGATCTACCAAGGATCAAAAAGCCCACTGAACAGCCACGATTGAGTGAAGTCCTGGTCATGAGGAGGTTATTAATATCTCAGAGGAAACCATTTGGAGGGTGTAAATCGGGCCAAAATATAGAGCGCCATGTTCCATGGCAGAGTATGATCATAAGATTGGAAAGATGAGAAAGGTCATGAACCAGAAGGATGTCGGGCTAAGAACAGAACCCTTTAGGTGGATAGCAAGTCAAATTTGTAAGGAAGGTGTTGAGCCAACATGGGTTACGAACCACACAGAGTAGATTCTAAAGGCCCATCTCTCATTAAGGGAAAAATTTTGGTGGTCCATTAATCGCTGGCTCATCAGACCCACTTTCATGGATAATGTGATCACATTGGAAAGAGTTATGTTGTTGGGTAGCATTTTGGCAGGGTACAAAATTGACTGGGCTCAGGTTATGGTAGAACAGATACATGAGTCAGCAGTTCACACTCAGCAAGCTTTTCCATTCCTTATTTTGATTCACAAGTTATGTAAGGCAGCTAGGGTATCAGTCTTTCTCCACTTTGACCCTTATGTAGAGGCATTACACATAATGGAACCTAGTCTAATCAAGGCTGATGAGAACCATGTTGCCCTACAGAGAGATATTCCTCCTCCTATTTCAGAGCCATTCCCAGTAGAGTCCCCGACTTAGAGAGGACCTCCAGCTAATTCTAACACTACTTCAATTTCTACAGATCCCACGCTAGTTATGGACATCGAGTCCACACCATCCTCCAATACTCCAGCACCAGCAGTAGCTTCATTACAGGTTGATTTTCTTACCTTTACTATTGCTTTTCAGGCATTGTTACGCAGGGTGGCTACTGCGGAGTTTAGACTTCAGGCTCTATCTGCACTGGTTAGATCTTAGGTTGACAAGACCATATGGACTCAGAGGAGAGGATGAAGGTATTCATCCATGATCTGGTAGATGAGAGAGTTAGGGTAGTGGATGCCCGAGTAGATGTCTTTGAGGTGAAAGTCCAACGAAGACTTGAGGGAGCTCGATCTACTGACATAAGTGATGTGACTAAG